>PVHX01027615.1:0-19162 GCA_004024805.1 Geosciurus inauris | reverse complement strand
TTATTTAGAGACAGGGTCTCACTAAGTTGCTTAGTGCCTCGCCATTGCTGAGGCTGGCTTTGAACTCGCAATGTTCCTGTCTCAGCCTCCCAAAGTGCTGGGATTATAGGCGTGCGCCATTGCATCCAGCAGAGATTTATTTTCTTAGTTTGAGTCATCAGAAGTCTAATGGATTAGATTCTCACTGGATTAAAGTAAAATGTTGGCAGGTCTGGTTCCTTCTGAAATCTTTAGGTAAGAATCTACTTCCTTATGATTTCCAGCTACTAAACACTGCCAACATTCCTTGGCTCTTGGCTGTGTATCACCCCAACCTTCACTTCATCATCATATCTCTCCTGACTTTGCTGCTTTCATTCTTTTCCTCATAAGGACTTCTATGCATTGAGTTAACCCAGATAATCCAAGATGACCTCCTTCTCTCAAGAAACTTAACCACAACTGTGAAGTTTCCTTTTTTGCCATATAAGGTAACATTCACAGACATTCGGGATTATGGTGTGGACATCCCTTAGTTCCATTGTTCTTTCTGTCATAGTAGTCCAGTGGAGGCTGTAGATAAGAAAATACCAATTGTTTTTGGAGAGTTAGAAGTAATGTTACCAGGTAAAATAGATATGCCATGATTGACAAAAATGTGAAAGAATGAATATTCTAAAATCTAGATGACAGGGCAATAAGCGAGCTATATATCAGGACAGCCAAGGAATAAGTAGCTATTAGTGATCAAAGTGGATCTCTGACAGCATTGAGAAGAGTACACCTTCTTGATCAATTTTAAGAGTGTTGAAATCCCCCTTGATTCCATTTTCCATTCACTGCTACCAACTTTGTACATTTGTTTTGTGTCTACTAGAAGAACCAAAGAATGCACTCTTAATTACTAAGATTTGACTTTTCCCTCAATTAGAATATTGGCTGCAAGATATCTTCCTTGGTGTTAGGCCTTGTTACCCTGTTTTTTCCACATGAAACGATTTTGTTTTCTTGACTAATCTTAATATTTATAAAAATTCCAAAAACACTAAAATTATCATCTTCATTATGTGCTCAAAAATTCAAAACATTATTTTTCTGATAAATGTCTAAATTACCAAAATTATATGAATATATATTTCTTGGACTGATTTAATAAATGAATGCTGCAAAAAAATTTCAGCCCCACTCCATACCTTTTTATCATTTGTACTAAACAATAAATGAATAAGGGTAATTCAAAGAACTTCCTTTTATTATTGATGATGATAATATTTAATATATTAATATGATAATATTTAATATATTATTAAATGTTAATATTAATTGATGATAATAATTTTAATATTAATTAAAGAAGGTGCTTAAAGAAAGTAGTCTATCACTAAAACTTTGAAAGACCTAATGATTATAAAGTAAAATACAAGTTCTGTAACTTTAGTATTTGTTTTCAAAAAGTAGCTGATTGGTGCCTACCTACAATCCAAGTTAACTTGAGGCTGAAGCAGGAAGACTTCAAGTTTGGCAAAAAGACTTCAGACTTGGCAATTTAGTGAGACCCTGTCTCAAAATCAAAAATGAAAAGGACTACAGATGTAGCTTAGTAGTAGAGTTCCCTCTGGGTTCAATACCCAATATTGAAACAAACAAAAAACTACTACATAAACAGTTTAAAAGTAAAACAATATATAATAACATCTCAAAAGTAACACAATTTCTCGTACATTTTTTCAAGTCAAATGATGTCACAGTATAAATTATTCTACATATAGCTGTTTAATTTAAAAATATAATTTATTTTTTCTCTAGAGGTAGCCTCATTATTTTGTAGATGAAGTTTTTATATGAGTATATGTGTGACTTATTTGAATAGCCAGCTGCTGACAGAGATTTAGATTGTTTCCAGTGTTCACTATTATAAATATTAATTGCATGTAGTTGCATCTGGAGTTATTTTTGTCACAATATCTATAAGGTAAACTGTTAATAGTATAATTTTAAAATAAAAGGTAACAGTGTATATATTTAAATTTAAGAGATTTTACAAAAGAATCACACTTAAAATGAGCACTAATCAATCTTCCTACTCATAATTTATAAGAACACTTTACTACATTCTTATGAATACTATAATAATTTCACATATAATTAATTTATTATTCTCCTTATAGATCTCTGGTTTTCTGTCTAAATTACATATATAGTCCTTTCTTATGCTGGTATTATATATGAAATTAACTTATGTTCTCTTAGAGTAAATTAGTGTTTTTATTATGTTTAAATGTTAGATCCCAATGTAAATGTGGCGTTTGATTTTAGATAGGAATAATTTTCCAAATTATTAGACAATTGGTTAAATATCCCTTATTAAATTTATTATTTATTTCTGATGTGAATTAACATTTCAACTTTATCATATGCCAAATAGCTATAGATACTTGAATATGTTTATAAACTATATATTCTATTTGATCTATCCTTGCTATCTTCTAGTTAAATATCCCTCATGTTTTTCTAACTTCATTATTTGTTTTATATATCCAAATACACTTTGCTATTATTTTTATAATTTACCAAAAATTACTATGATATTTTCATGTTGATCACATTGAATACATAGTTGCTTTAGGGGGATTTGATTTACTTTTAAGTATGTTTTCCTGCAAATAATACTATATGGCACACTGTTTTAGAATTATGTATTTCTTTTATTAGTGTTTATCTTTTTGATATACATGTGTATATATGTGTGTGTATATATACACATATATATGTTCAGCATATTTCCTGTTAGAATTTTTCCTCGATATACTCTTTTCTTATTTGCTAATGCAAATGCAATATTTTCATTCTATTATATTTGTAATTGGTTATTATTTGTATCTAAGTAAGCTGTATATATGTTTAATACAGATTTTGCAACCAGTTATTTTACCAAAATCATGGTTTACATTTTTTTAATATCACTTCATTTTTGTTTATTTTATTTTTACTTATGTAGTGATGGGGATTCAACTCAGGGCCTCATGTATGCTAGGCAGCTGCTTTACCACTGAGCTATCTCTTCAGCCCCATGGTTTACTTTTTAATCTCATTCTATCCTGTATCTTTTTTTTTACTTTTTAAAAATGATATCAATGAACACTTCAAACATGTATGACGGCACACATGGTGTGACTCTATATTGTGTACAACCAGGGAAATGAAAAGTTGTGCTCTATTTGTGTACAATGAAACCAAACGCATTCTGCTGTCATGTACACCTAATTAGAATAAATAAATTTTAAAAAATGAACATTTAAATAACAATATTAAGTGACACTATGTACAGAAAGTTCAGCCCTGACTTTGATAGTCATTCTGCTAGGGTTAAGCATGATACTGTGTTTTGGCCTAATATACACACTATTTAGAAGGAATTGTCAACTCTTTCTCAATAAAAGTGAAAATTGCAAATGGGTAATGGTTTTAAGCAAATGCTTTTTAGTTTTGTATGGAAATAGTTATGAGATTTATATATACTCTCTGTGTTGAACTCACGGAGTCATGATATTGCTGACATATTGCATGCTGTTATTAAAATTTGATAATGTTTAACTTATTTTATTGATAGCCATAAGTGGCAATTTTTACATTTTTCTTAGTTTTAAACTAAATCATATTTTTTGTTGTATGTCTGCTGGATTTAAACTTATTTTGAGTGCTTCACTTTCATTTGATTTGCTGGGGAAATTTTTTAATAGGTTAGAATCATACTATCATGTCCTAGAAAGTTTGAAATATTTCATATGTATCCTCATCAAATCTGATATTTGGAAATTTTCACATTTTTGTTCTTTCTAGACTATTGTCATGTCAACACTGGCTATTTATACTCGTTCTAGATAATTATTTATTTCATTTAGATTTCAATATAGGTTTGCCATTGTCTTAACAGAAGGGATTTTTAAATTTTCTTCAACCATTGTGCTTGTTAATCTATATTTCTCTTTTCAGTTTTATCTTTGATTTCAATTGTTTGATTTAAAACCAGATTGACAATACAATTTCTCACTCAAATTGGGAATTCACTCAGAGTAAACGGAGGTCTAATTAATAATTATGTGAGGAAAATAGCTGTAAACTGGGACATATAGTCTGTGTAACTTCTATTTTGTTTTTTGTGTTATTATATATTTGTAATCACACCTGATTCTACTTCTAATATGGAGGCTTTTGAGTCTGTTTTTAGTTCTTATGAACATATCATTTCAAAATTCTTATAATATACTTGAATCTCTAGCTGTTGATATATAATATTAGGTATTATTATTTACAGAAACACAAAGAAATTTGTGCACTTTTACTGCTTCCCATTATCCTTCCCTCTTAATTCCCCCAACACCTGTTTTCTGCATATTATGTCTTTTATATTATGAAAATTTCTAATTTTCACCTCATGTAATTATATCCCCAAAGGCTGTTTAGCCTTAGCTCTATCTTCTAATGGACTTAATACCAGTTGTTTCTCAAAGGTTTCTTGGTACAATGTTGGTAAATGGTTTACATTATCAAAAATTGTGTTTGCTTTTTGTTATTGATGCTTTTAAAAAAGGAGACAGGAATTTCTGGGTTCCTACTGGTTTAAAAATGCCTGTGACTTCAATATTGGAATTATAATTACATTGTCATATTTTATTTCACAGAAATATATGTAGAAATATGTATCTTCCTTGTCTTACTTGCATTGAATATTATTTTAAAGATGATTGAAGCCAGTCTGATACACAAAATTTGTTGCCAATTTGCCTGATTTTTCCCTATATTTTCTATAGGATTTGTATCTTATTTTTGAAATGTCAAAGTATTACTAACATATGTGTTTCTTTCATCTGTTGTATTTTTCCTTAGACTATACCTTTTTCTCAGTATATTCATGCATCCTTTATTTAAAAAGAAAATATTTTCAATTTTATCTTAGAATTATTTTTCTATTCTATTTGCATCCTTAAGATATGCTGTTATCATTTGCTACAGCAATTATCTTCTCTTATGTATCTTGGTACCAGGAATTTAACTCAGGTGTACTCAACCACTGAGCCACATTCCTATCCTTATTTTTTTATGTTTTATTTAGAAACAGGGTCTCACTGAGTTGATTAGTGCCTCACCATTGCTGAAGCTGGCTTTGAAATCATGATTCTCCTGTCTCAGCCTCCCAAAGTGCTGGGATTACAGGCATGTGCCTTATGTACCTTTTAAGAATGATCTCTACTAATATGATCATAGTGTTTCTTGAAGTTGCAAAGGTACAGAGAGTTCCCACATATTCTTCACCCAGTTTCCCCCAATGATGATACTCAATGTAGTTATGGTACAATATTAAAACCAAGAAATTGACATTGTTGTGTATATATGTATGTATATTTTTTCTTTGTTCTTGGTGCATTATATGTAATAGTGGGATTCATTATTTGAACATGCACATTCTTCATGTGTATAGATTTGTGTAATTACTACCTCAATCAAGACACAGATCTACTCCATTACTACAAAGATCTTCCTTTATGCTACTTTTTTATACTCACACCAACCTGGTCTGTCCCACCATCCCTAAAGCCTGGCAAACACTAATTTATTTTCTCTTCCATGCTTTTGCCATTCTGAGACTTTTATATGAATGTGACAAAACAGTATGCATGGCATTTTGTACTCAGCATAATGCCCTTGAGATCGTTCCATTTTTTAGTGTATATAAATTATTTGTTCCTTTTCCTAATGAAAAGGTTTTTAATTGACACATAATGATTATAAATATTTATGTGTATAATGTGATGTTTGAAAACATCTATACAATATACAATGGACAAATCAGGGTAGTTAGCATATCTATCCCTCAAACCTTTATCATTTTTTTGTGTCCAGAACATTCAACATCCTTTCTTCTAGCTATTTTGAAGCATGATTTTCCTTTTCATGTTGATGAATAATATTCTATGGCATAGTACCATAGTTTGCATAATTAGTTACCTATTGGGGAAAAATTGTGGTTGCTTTCAGGTTTTTGGAAGTTATGAGCAAAGTTGCTATGAACATATGTGTATATGATTTTGTGTGAACCTAAGTTTTTGTATTTGAGATAAATGTCCAGAAGTGTAGTTGCTGGGTCCTGTGGTAGTTGTTTGCTTACTTTTAAAAGAAAGCACCAAACAACTTTTCAGAGTGACTGTATCTTTGTATATTCCCATCAGCAATGAGTGAATAATCCAACTTCTTTACATACCTGTGGAAGCATTGGTCTTTTCACTGTGTTTCTCTCTTATCTACACTAATAGATGTGTAATTATATCTTTCATAGTTTTAATTTAGAATTTCCTAGAGGCTAGTGATTACAAATATCTTTCAGTGGCTTATTTTCCATTCATATACACTCTTTGGTAAAATGTTAAAATATATTATTCTTATTTTCTAATTTTAAAATAGGAAAGAAGAGATTACTGGAATTGACTTTCATCTGGCTATTTTACAACTGTATATAACAGTGATTAACTTGTATATTTTTTATTTTGTAGAGATGAAGGTTATTTTTGTCCATTGGAACAGATCGCCCCTAAGAGTTTTTGAGCCAGTTAGACATTAAGCAGTTTTGTACTTAATCTAACTCTACCATTTCTTTGATAAATTGCCCATATACCTAACTTTTCAAAATGCTTTGTGGAACTTTTTTAAACCATCTTACTGATATCTTAATTAATGAATTAACAAATTTGGCATTGTTCATTTTACATTTTTCTTAGTTTTATGATTTTATCTTTCTGAAAATTATACTTTAACCATCTGGGAGGTTTCATTGAGATTACCTAGTGAACTCACCTGATGAAGTCAAGTAAACTAAATATCTTGGTTAAAAGTTCAGGCTTGTTTTCTCCTGGTTCCTAAAGTGAATTCCAAGCAACAATTAAAATTTCACTTCATCAATTCTGTTTTTCTATGTTGCTCCTTCCTCTATTCATTTTATGCTTTGATATTTGTTTCTGGTTTGCACTCAACTGAAAAGTTATTTTCCCTCGTTGGCAGCAATGATTGGAGATTTGGTTTTACAGCCTGATCATTTTGTAACATCCGTTGGATGAATTGTAGAAATTTATTCTCTACTGAATGAGAGAAGATAGAGAATTTGGTATGTTAATATTATTAGTTTTGGGTTTAAATGTTTATGAGTTTAAATCAATTGAAAATTTTGTGCCTATTAGGAAGAAATAAATCTCTTTAGGTTTTTTAAAAAATATTTTTAATTGTAAGCAGACACAATACCTTTACTTTTTATTTTGATGTGGTGCTGAGGATAGAACCCAGTGCTTAACCCATGGTAGGTGAGCGTTCTGCTGCTGAGCCACAACCCCAGCCCTCTTTGGGATTTTAATTGGGGAATTTTATTGTTCAGTATTGACCTGTGACTGAGGTTGTAGCACAGAAGTTATAAACTCAATTTGTGTCTGTGCATCTATACTTGATAAATGGAATTTACTTATAATATCACTCTGAAATGTTCTTCTACTTCATGGACTATAATTAAATTAGATTGTATGTCTCTTAGACTTAAAAAAAATTCTATTTTGATTTATTTATAGAGATAAATAACCCATACATAAATCTGATATCCACTCTCAAAATCATAGAAAATAAATTTAAAAACAAAGCCCTGAACCAATTCTTCAAATGTGCAATATTTAAAATTTTACAGGAATTGCTAGCTCAAAAGTCATTTTAAATCCAAGTTTACCTAGGGAGGGTATATCTTTTGGACAAAGTCAACTGGTTTAGTAGTTTTGGTTAAAATAATAAATAGTAACTCCACATCTTTTCTTTGAGTCTATCAGTGCTTTTGTATAATACAAGTACTTTGGTTTCTGTTTCATTTTCTTTAATTTGCATTTGCTTTCTCTTGAAGTGATGAGTAAATGTGAACTTCAAGAATTATATTGGTTTAAAAATCAGAGATATTATTGTTACTTCTGAAAATATTAAATATTACTTTTAAAAGTTCAATTTATGTTAAACTAAAATGCATCCTTATTATGACTTATTTTTCTATCAACAGCAATTATGTTTTGTAGGGTTTTAGCTTAAACAAAATATCTATGATTCTTAGATGATGTGAAAATTTAGATTAACATCAAATTGTGTTAATTA
Organism: Geosciurus inauris; assembly: GCA_004024805.1. Taxonomy (NCBI): domain Eukaryota; kingdom Metazoa; phylum Chordata; class Mammalia; order Rodentia; family Sciuridae; genus Geosciurus; species Geosciurus inauris. The sequence continues at coordinate 11,014 of PVHX01027615.1, read as the reverse complement.
ATAGATGATAATTAGATAATTTAGGGGAGAAAAAGTAATATCTTTTCTTTGCCTACTTCATGGCTGACATTGATAGAACAAAAAGAGATTCACAAGAGAAAAGCGTAACGAATTTATCAAACCAAAGATTTATTTATTATTGCATTATAGTTATACATAATATCAGGGTTAATTTTGGAATAATCACTCATGCATGGAATATAATTTGCTCCATTTCAGTCTCAATACTTCTTCTTTCCCTTCCAACTCCCCACCCCTGCTCAATTTTCTTCTACTGGTATTTCTTACATTCATTTATAGTTTTTTTTAATTGGTGCATTACAGATGAACCAAATAGTGAAATTCACTGTGGTATATTCATACATGTACATAGCATAATTTAGTCAATTTCATTCTACTATTCCTCCCTTTTCTTGTCCCTCTTCACTGATCTCCGTTCTGTTTTCATGGGCTACTTGCAGTGGCCTTTCTTTTTCCTATTTTAGGCTATTTTGTGCATATGAGAGAAAACATTCAACCCTTATATTTCTGAGTCTGGCTTATTTCACTTAGCATGATGTTCTGAATTTCCATCCATTCACAAGCAAATACCATTATTTTATTCTTTTTGATGACTGAATAAAACCCCTCGTTGTGTATATATAGCATATTTTCTTTAACCACTCATCTGCTGACAGGCACTTGAACTAGTTCCACAACTTGGCTATTGTAAATTGTGTTGCTGTAAACACTGATGTGGCTGCATCCCTATAGTATACTGGTTTTAGATCTTTTGGATATATACTGAGAAGTAAGAGAGCTGGGTCATATGGTGATTTAATTCCTAATCTTTTGAGGAATGTCCATACTGTTTTCCAAAGTGGTTTTACTAATTTTACTAATACATCCTACCAACAATGTATAAGTGTACCTTTTCCTCCATATCATCACTAACTTTTATTATTTGTGTTATTAATGATTGCCATCTATCTGGAGTGAGATGAAATCTCAATGTAGTTTTGATTTTCATTTTCCTGATTGCTAGGGATGTTGAATATTTTTTCATGTATTTGGAGTTTGCCATTTGTATTTCTTCTATTAAAAAATATCTGTCGATTCTTCTTTTGCCAATTTATCGACTGGGTTATTTTTCTTTGCTTTTTATCGGTACTGGGGATTGAACTCAGGGGCGCTCTACCACTGAGCCACATTCTCAGCCCTATTTTGTATTTTTATTTAATGAGAGAGTCTCACTGAGTTGCTTAGTGCCTTGTTTTTGCTGAGGCTGGCTTTAAACTCATGATCTTCCTGCCTCAGCCTCCCAAGCCACTGGGATTACAGGCGTGTGCCACCACACCCAATTGGATTGGGTTATATTTTGTTGTAAATGTTTTGAGTCCCTTATATTCTGGATATTAGTCCTGTGTCAGAGGAGTAACTTACAAAGATTTTCTTTCTTCATGTTCTTAATTGTTTCTTTACTGTGCAGAAGTTTTTTTTTTTATTTCATGCCATCCCACTTATTGATTCTTGGTTTCATTTATTGAACTTTAGGGGTCTTGTTAAGGAAGTTGGCACATGCACCAATGTTGGAGTGCTGAGCCTGTTTTCTTCTAGCAGTTTCAAAATTTCTGACCTATTTCCTAAGTCTTTGACCTAATTTTATTGGACTATGTGCAGAGTGAGAGAAAAGGAACTAGTTCCATTCTTCTACATATAAATATTTACTTTTCTCAGCACCATTAGTTTAAAAGGCTATCTTTTCTCCACTGTATGTTTTTGGAAACTTTGTCAAGTATCTGCTGACTGTATCTATGTGGACCTGTCTCTGTATATTCTATTCTATTCCATCGATCTTCAAGTCTGTTTTGATGCCAGTACCATGCTGGTTTTATCACTGTAACACTGTGGCATAATTTGAAGTCTGGTATTGTGATGCCTCCAGCATCACTTTTCTTGTTCAGGATTGCTTTAGCTATTCTGAGTCTTTTATTATTCCAAGTGAATTTTAGGACTGCTTTTTATTTTCTAGTAATGTGAAGAATGTCACTGATATTTTCATGAGGATTTGATTGAATCTGTTATTGTGTTTGGTCATGAGACCATTTGAATAATATTAATTTTTCCTTTCCAAGAACTTGTGAGGTCCTTCCATCTTCCAAAGCCTTCTTCAATTTATTTCTTCAACAAAATTAAAGATGAAAAAGGAGATATCATAACAGACACTTCTAAAATCCAGAGAAGCATAAGAAAATATTTTGAAAATATATATTTTAATAAAATAGAAAATCTAGAATATATTGACAAATTTCTAGATATATATGACCTACCCAATTGAACCAGTAGGATATAGAATACCTAAACAGACAAATACCAACAATGAGATTGAAGTAGCAATTGAAAGCCTTCTAACAAAGAAAAACCCAGGACCAAATGGGTTCTCTACTAAGTTCTACCAGAACTTTAAGGACAAACTAATGGCAGTACTCCTCAAATTATCCCATGAAATGGAATGGGCTAGAACAGCCCCAAATTCATTTTAGAATGCCAGTATCACTCTGATACCAAAACCAAACACACAAAGGAAAGAAAGCTTCAGACCAGTATCTCTGATGAATATAGATGTAAATTCCTTAGTAAAATATTGGCAAACTGCATTCAGAAACATGCAAAGAAGGTAGTACATTATGATCAAGTGTCTTTCATCTCATGGATCCCAGGTTGGTTCAACATATGTAAATCAATAAATATAGTTCACCACATAAATAGAGTTAAGCAAAAGAATCACACGATTATCTCAATAGATGCATAAAAAGCATTGGACAAAACTCAGCATCCATTAATGTTGAAAATGCTGGAGAAACTAGAGGTAGAAAGAACTTACCACAACATTGTAAATGCCGCATATGCTAAACTTATTTCCAACATACTGAATGGAGAAAAACGGAAATCTTTGCTCTAAAATGAGGAATAAAATAAGTATGTCCACTCCTATTCCTATTCAACATTTTTCTTGAAAATCTACCCAGAGCAATCAGGCAAGATAAGTAAATTAAAGAGATACAAATGCGAAAACAAGAAGCCAAATTATCTCTGTTTGCTGATTACATGATCCTATATATGGACCAAAAAACTACTAGAAGACTTTTAGAGCTGATAAATTCAGTAAAGTAGCAGGAAAGAAGATCAACATACAAAATCAATTACTTTCCTATACTCCAATAATAAACCTACTGAGAGAGACATCGGGAAAGCTATCTCATTCATAATAACCTAAAAAAATAAAAACAAACACAAACAGACTTGGGAATAAATCTACTCAAAGAGGTGAAAGACTTCTAACAATGGACACTATAGAAAACTGAATATTAACCAGTTTTATATGACACAGGAGCCTGTAGAAGTGAAGACACAAAAAAGACTCAGAGAAAACTATACTTATGGTTAGTTTTGATGAAAAATGAATGTTATATAGCAGTTTTTTTTAATTTGCTCTAATTAGTTATACATGACAGTAGAATGCATTTTGATTCTTTGCACACAAATGGAGCACAATTTTTCACTTCTCCGGTTGTGCACGAAGTAGAGTCACACCATTAGTGTAGTTATACATGTGCCTAGGGTAATGATGTCTGTCTCATTCCACCATCTTTCCTACCTCCATGCTTCCTCTCCCTCCTCCTTCCCCTTTGTTCAGTTCAAAGTTCCTCCATTCATCCCATGCTCCTACCCCCATTATGGATCAGCATCCACTTATCAGAGAAAACATTTGGCCTTTGCTTGTTGGGGATTGGCTTACTTCACTTAGCATGATATTCTCCAACTCCATCCATTTACCTGCAAATGCTATAATTTTATTCGCTTTTAATGCTGAGAAATATTCTATTGTGTATGTATATCACAGTTTTTTATTTATTCATATATTGAAAGGCATCTAGGTTGGTTCCACAGTGCAGCTATTGTGAATTGAGCTGCTATAAATATTGAAGTGGCTGCTTCACTGTAGTATGCTGTTTTTAAATACTTTGGGTATACACGGAGAAATGGAATATCTGGGTCAAATGGTGGTTCCATTCCAAATTTTCTAAGGAATCTATGTACTGCTTTTCAGATTGTACTAATTCACAGTCCCACCAACAATGTAAGAGTGTGCCTTTGTTACCACATCCTCGGCAACACTTATTGTTGCTTGTATTCTTGATAACTGTCATTCTGACTGGAATGAGATGAAATCTTAGAGTAGTTTTGATTTGTATCTCTCTGATTACTAGAGATGTTGAACATTTATTCATATATTTGTTTATCAATTGTATATATTCTTCTGAAAAGTGTCTGTTCACTTCCTTAGCCCATTTATTGATTGGATTATTTTTTTGATGTAATTTTTTTTGAGTTCTTTATATATCCTGGAGATTAGTGCTCTATCTGATATGTGTGTGGAAAAATTTGCTCCCAGAATGTAGGCTCTCTGTTCACCTCATTGATTGTTTCTTTTGCTGAAAAGAAACTTTTTAATTTGAATCTATTCCATTTATTGATACTTGATTTTATTTCTTGTGCTTTAGGAATCTTGTTAAGGAAGTTGGGGCCTAATCTGACATGATAAAGATTTGGGCTTACTTTTTCTTCAATTAGGTGCAGGGTTTCAGGTCTAATTTCTAGCTTTTTGATCCACTTTGTGTTGAGTTTTGTGCATGGTGAGACAGAGGGGTTTAATATAGCAGTTTCATTGGACAAAAAATAATGTTATCTAAATTGGTGTGGTGGAACTTGCCTGTCAACCCAGCTAGTCCAGAGTCAGAAGGAAGAGGATAGCAAGTTTGAGGCCAGCCTGGGAAAAACAGCAATAACCTATCTTGAAATAAAAAAGGCTGGATATGTAATTCATTTGTACAGTGCTTGCTTTGGATGTGGGAGATGCGCTGTTTGATTTTAATATGGAAAAAAAAACTAAAAATAAAGAAGAGGTATGATCTAATGGTGATAAATATATTGAGGATAATTTAGCAAGACTTATTTATTCAGTTTTTTTTTTTGGCCTCTCTGCATAATATTCTTTTCCTCCAAATGTGGCTGGACACATGTCATGTAATGGTGTTATGACTTACTTTCAGGGAAGGTAGATTAGAGAATTCTTTTATAAACAGTTCTTACACAGAAAGGCAAGAGGAAGAGAGTACCCATTCTGCTTCTGCTGTTTTCTCAATTTTCAAGTTACCCTATTTTGAAGTAGCATGTGCTGCATTCTTTCAATGCCTAGAATATTTCTACATCAAATTTAATATTAAAAACTGATTACTGAACATAATTTTAAGTTCATATGATTTTCCTGATTATTTTAGATATCCATTATGTTTACATTCCTTACATTGGCTATATTTTTTGGGTAATATTAATGAACATGTTTATTTGTATCAATTTAAAAGGTATAAAAGCAATGTGAGTGTGACTCAGGTAATGTGTTTTGTTAGTTATTAAAGTGTTAGTTCTCAAGTTATTGAACTCCCAATTTTTTTCTGTGAAGTGGAAGTTTATTTTCTTTATTAAAATTTATGATTAATGTGATTGATTGAGGCTACACTAGATCAGTATTACAAGATAAATATAACTAGGCATATAAGGCAATGGCTGAGTTTTGATTTTCAAAAGAGGATAATTCTGTCTTAAAGGGGTCCAAGTGTTCCAGAATGTCAAAAAGAGAAAAGTCAAAATCTTGTAATATATAGAAAAATATTAAAGGTTTGAAGAAAGGTAATTTATATTGTATATAACATTTTAGCATGAAAAAAGCAAATAAACATTAAAATCTTGCCATTGTTGGCTCATTTTTATAATTTTATGTATAAGGGAATAAATACATTGACTCTTATTATATTCAGTTATAAAATAATAGAAGTTCACATTTATCAGGCACTTGGTAGGTGTAAGGTCCTGTTCTAAGCACATTATTCATTTAATCCCCACAATCCTAAATTTGATATATATTATCTCTATTTTATACACAATGAAAAAAAGGCACAAGAAAAAAATCCAGCTTCACCAAGGTTATACAAATAGTAAGTAATAAAGTTGAGATTAAAAATTTCTTAAACATTTTTTAAAGTTAGAGGAAACTAAGAATAAATACTAAAAATTGAAGCATTTACTTATAGTTATTATATAAATGCAGGAAGTGAATGTTTTTTTTTTCTTTGTTAAAATAATTAACTTGTCCTAGAGCTCCTAACAGGGAGCAATAAAAGTTATTATTTATTTTTGTGGGTAATTTTCTTTCTCATCACAATAGTTTTCTCTGATTTGTTTGGGTTATTATTTAAAATAACAACATCAAAAAACACTTCTTCACTTTATTAATAAAACTAAAATTTATAGTTGGGTTATCTTCTTAAATAATTATTTTTAAATTTTTTATTGTGACTTTGATTAAATAAGTGACAAAGTATTTATTTTTAGACACCCATCACCCTATTTGAATCAATTGTCTGAAAACATTTTATTTTATTTTCTCAGCATTGAATCTAAGTTGAGAAAATATAAATGCAGACTATGTTTTTCATTTAAAGATATCTTTAGATTTCTCCAGTGAATCCTTGGAAAAATCACAAATATTTGTTATTTACTATGTAAAAGAAAAGATGCTAGAAATAGATTTGTTTGAGATATATATGTATCTTAATTACTCAATAGTAGTGTATGAATTACATGAAAAAGTAGATCAGAGTAGGTGACAGCCTTTGTAAGATTTAAGTTTATATAAATCAAATGTTATTAATATAAATATTCCACAGTTTATACATTTTATGGGAAATCCTTAGGGATTTGTCAATGCCTGCACTACCATAATACATTCTTATTCTTCGATAAAGCTTTGATTAAAACCTTATAAAAATTGTTGACTGCAATGGAATAGAAAATTCTGATATTATTGCCCTATGATAAATTAACCATAGCCTCTAAGTCTCATTACCAAATAGTTTTCTAATTTCTGGTGTTTTCCTGAAGGCATTGTTATAAGATAGAAGATGAAATCTGTGTTTTCAGCAGAGGAGAATCTCAAAGCCTCTTGGAAAGAAATGTATCTGGTACTCTGAACTATTTATACTTGAAAGAATAGACTTTTGACTACAGGCCTCACAGTTGACATGGTTTAGTTAATTTGGGCCTATAACATGAATTGAGTCAGGACAGGACCCCTTTTTAGCCCAGAAGCAAACAGATTGTAGAAGCAGATTGCTGACCTAAATCTAGTGGCATAAAATCATCAGATGAGACTGAGGAAGAAAATCTTAATATAGTTATTTTGTTTGAAGATTACTGGAATACCCTTTTAATATTTGATTTTTAATGGTATATAAGGAATCTCCATTCTTTCTTTCTTTGTCTTTATAGATTTTTAAAATAGTTTCTAATTATCTTCTCTATTTCAATAGTGTCTGTTGTGATATTTCCTTTTTCATCTCAAATTTTAGTAATTTGAGTTTTCTCTCTCCTTTTCTTTAGGGTGGTTAAGGGTTTATCAATTTTATTTATTTATTAAAAGAACCAGCTTTTTGTTTTGTCAATTTTTGAATTATTTCTTTTGCTTCAGTTTCATTGATTTCAGCCATGATTTTAATTATTTCCTGTCTTCTACTTTTGGTGTTGATCTGTTCTGTTTCTAGAGCTTTGAGATGTAATATCAGGTCATTTATTTATTTTAGTGAATGAGCTTAATGCAATGAACTTTATCCTTAACACAGCCTTCATAGTGTCCCAAATATTTTGATATGGTTGCATCAGAGTACTCATTTACTTCTAAGATTTTTTATCTCCTCTCTGATGTCTTCTGTTATCCATGTGTCATTCAATAGAGTATTATTTAGTCTCCAGGTGTTGGAGTAGCTTCTATTTTTTATTTTATCATTGATTTCTAATTTTATTCCATTATGGTCACATAGAATGCAATATCTCCATTTTTTTGTATTTGTTAATACTTTCTTTGTGGCATAACATATGGTCTATTTTAGAGAAGGATCTGTGTGCTAGTGAGAAAAAAAGTGTATTCACTTGCTGATGGGGGAAATATTCTGTATGTGTCTGTTAATTTTAAATTATTGATTGTATTATTGAGTTCTATGATTTCTTTTTTTAGTTTTTGTTTGGAAGATCTGTCCAGTGGTGAGAGAGGCATGTTAAAGTCACCCAGTATTATTGTGTTGTCATCTGTTTGATTCTCAAAATTGAGAAGGGTTTGTTTGATAGACGTGGATGCTCCATTGTTTGGGGCATAGATATTTATGATTGTTATGTCTTGTTGATGTAAGTTTCCCTTAAACAGTATGAAATGATCTTCTTTATCCCTTCTGACTAGCTTTGGTTTGAAGTCTACTTTATCTGATATGAGGTTGGGAACTCCTGCTTGTTTATGTGGTCCTTGTGAGTGGTATGTTTTTTCCCATCCTTTCACCTTCAGTCTGTGGATATCTTTTTCTATTAGATGATTTACTTGAAGGCAGCATATTGTTCAGTCTTTTAAAATCCAATCTGCCAGTCTATGTCTTTTAATTGATGAGATTAGGCCATTAACATTCAGAGTTATTATTGAAATATGGTTTGTATTCCTGGTCATTTTGGTTTATTTTTGGTTTTTAACTTGACTTAGTTTCTCCTTTGATTGACTTTTCCTTTAGTGTAGTTCCTCCCTTTTCTGATTTTCATTGTTGTTTTTCATTTCTTCATGGAATATTCTGCCAAGAATGTTCTCTAGTGCATGCTTTCTCATTGTAAATTCTTCTAACATTTGTTTATCATGGAAGGTTTTTATTTCATCATCAAAGTTATTGGAATACTGTTTTAATATTTGATTTTTAATGGTATATGAGGAATCTCCATTCCTTCTTAAGCTATTCCTAATTTTCAATGTAGTAGACTGTAAATGAAAACGAAATATTTTAACTGTAGCAGAGTCTCACTAGCTTCTCAGAATTCATAAAGAAGAACTTTTATTTGGGCATCTTTAATTTTCACATTAAAAACAAGCAAATGTCCTTTTACCCAATTATAAGTGAAGAAATTGTAAAACAAAGGCCTGAGAATATTATATTTGCCAATGATTCTCATCAAATCCGGTATATCGAGCTGGACTTGTAGCTCAATGGTAGAGTGCCTGCTTAGCATAGGTGAGGCACTTGGTTTGATCCTAGTACCACATAAAAACAAAAAAAAGGCATTGAGTCCACATAAAACTAAGAAAATAAATTTTTAAAAATCTGGTATATCAAACCCACTCTTAATTAGCAAGTGTTGCCTTTATTTGTGGACCAAATGCCACAAAATAACCAGCTAAAGTTCTGGCTTACAAGGTCCAGGTCTTACAGATGGTAAAAAAACTCACCTTTGACAAGCAATGGGACTTAAAGAAGTTTGCAGACCATGCCACTCTCAGGAATATTATATTTTTTTTATTTCTCCATGAGAAATTCTTAGGTACATGCATTGTTTGATTATTTTATAAGTACAAACTTGGAGATTTACTCAGTGTTGTCTTCTGGAAGCACACAAACAGGACTGCATCACAATTCACATCCCATGTTATAGTATTCTTTCTTTCTTTTTTTAAAATAGGGATTACATCTTTTTATTTATTTGTTTTTATGTGGTGCTGAGGATCGAACCCAATGCCTCACATGTCCTAGGCAAGTGCTCCACCACTGAGCTACAAACACAGCCCATGGTATTCTTTCTTTAAAATATGAAAGGGAATGTCATTTTACAAAATGATTCAGTCTTTCTATAATTGTTTGATCCTTTTTGTTGATCTGAGAAATGATGCTTGATATTTTATTGAGTACTTTGAATTTTATTTTTAATATTGTTGAAATAATGAAGGCTAGAATTTACCATTTCATAATTTAAAAAAAATTAAACTTTTGAATAAACAGGCCTACTTTATAAGTGTTTGGTTTCATGTATACAAAGATGCACAATTTCTGAATCTTTAAAAATCAACAAATTAAGATGGTATAGTCTGGAAGAAAGTCTCATAGCATTAAATTTTCAGGGAATTTAGAAATTTGGATAGATAAGAAAATATCCTGAGACACACCAGAGTTCCTGCACACTGGTGGGAGAACAGGCCAAGTCCTAGGACCACCTTCAGGGACCTTTGCAGGAGCCCAACCAAGGTCAGACCCCAGACTGCTAGTTGCCAATCTGCTGACCCACAGGGGAACACAGATCCAGGTGAAGGATTGCCTCTGGGACCCTGGTGGCTGAGGTCTGGAAATGCCCCCAGTTCAGCGCCAGAGCCCCTGCCTATCTGCAGGAGCCCAGGCCCCTGGCTAGACCCACCACATAGAATCCTTGAGGGAGTCTAGGCCTAGATCAGGCCTAGAACTGCCCTCACAGGTTTGTGTGAGAGCCCAGGGCCAGGACTGCCCCTGCACATAATAGGGATCCATGCTGTTGCTGCCTTCCTGAATCCATCTTGTACACTGCAGCCATACCCCCAGTACTTCCCATGTATTAGACTCTACCTTGGGGCAACAGACATGGCCTGGAGGCAGCAGCCCACCAAAGCACTTCATCTCCGATCAATCAGCCCAATGCCATTGTAACTCTCACCCTTTTATCCCCATCCTTGAAAGTATTTGCATCCATCTTGGGCCACTCCCACTGCCAAAGTAGTAACCTCCACTACTGCTGCCACCATCTTTAGTGGCAGTAGTGTGCATCTGGGGACACTTGCTGGGGACTGGAAGTGAACTCCAGGGTGAAATACAGGTAATCTGTAGGGTCACTACAAGAATATAGGATAGAAACTGCAATAACTCAGATCGGTATTGCAAGAAAGGAAGATACACAATAAACATGATAAAACAAGGGCAGAAAGGGCCCCAAACAAACCAAGATACTACAATAATAGAATCCATTGACAGCACAGTTAATGAAATGTCAGAGAAAGAATTCAGAATGCACATAATTAAAATGATCTGCAAATTAAAGAATGACTTGCGGGGGTCCAGCCTCCACAGGGTGTCAGGTCCTGAGGTGGGAT
>PVHX01027614.1:0-19163 GCA_004024805.1 Geosciurus inauris | reverse complement strand
ATAGCCTCTTCAACAAATGGTGCTGGGAAAACTGGGAATCCATATGCAGCAAAATGAAACTAAACCCCTATTTCTCACCATGCACAAAATTCAACTCAAAGTGGATCAAGGACCTGGCAATCAGACCAGAGACCCAATGTCTAATAGAAGAAAAAATAGGCCCAAATCTTCATCATGTCAGATTAGGACCATAGTTTCTTAACAAGACTCCTATACACAAGAAGTAAAATCAAGAACCAATAAATGGTATGGATTCAAACTAAAAAGCTTCTTTTCAGCAAAAGAAATAATCAATGAAGTCAACAGAGAGCCGACATTCTGGGAACAAATCTTTGCCACACACACATTAGTAGAGATTAGTAGAAGACTAATAATAATAATTATTAGAGATTAGTAGAGTACTAATCTCTAGGGTATATAAAGAACTCAAAAAACTTATCACCAAAAAAAAACAAAGAACCCAATAAATAAATGGGCCAAGGAGCTGAACACAAGCTTCACAGAAGAAGGTATGCAATCGATCAACAGACATATGAAATAATGTTCAACATCTCTAGCAATCAGAGAAATGCAAACCAAAACTACCCTAAGATTTCATTTCATGCCACTCAGAATGGCAATTATCAAGAATACAAACAACAATAAGTGTTGGCAAGGTTGTGGGGAAAAAGGCACGCTCATACATTGCTGGTTGAACTGCAAATTGGTACAACCAATCTGGAATGCAGTACGAAGATTCCTTAGAATACTTGGAATGCAACCACAATTTGAGCCTGCTATCCCACTCCTCTGTCTATAGCCAAAAGACTTAAAAACAGCATACTACAGTGATGCAGCCACTTCAATATTTATAGCAGATCAATTCACTATAGCTAAACTGTGGAACCAACCTAAATGCCCTTCAATAGGTGAATGGATAAAGAAACTGTGGTATATATACATAATGGAATATTACTCAGCAATAAAAGAGAATAAAATTATGGCATTTTCAGGTAAATTAATGGAGTTGGAGAATATTATGCTAAGTGAAGTAAGCCAATCTGAGGAAACCAAATGCTGAATGTACTCGTTGATAAGAGGATGCTCATCCATAATGTGGGGAAGGACACAGAAACAATGGAGGAACTTTGTGCACAGGGGTGTAAGGGTGGGGGGGACATGGGGACAGTAAAGATGGTGGAATACGATGGTCATTATAGCCCTAGCTTTATTATGACTGCATGTATGTTGTGATTCGATATTACTTACACCTAGAGCAATGAAATGTAATTTTCCATCTGTGTACAATGAATCAAATTGCACTCTGTTATCATATAAGCCTAAATAGAACAAATAAATAAATTGAATATGAAAAAAAAATAAAATAAATTAGGATTGGATACATAAGAAGGAGTCAGCTAAGATATAGATACAGTTATTGAAATCTAACAAAAGGAAATAGGACACACAAAAATTGGTGTAACCAATCTGGAAAGCAGCATGGAGATTCCTTAGAAAACTTGAAATGGAACCACCATTTGACCCAGCTATCCCACTCCTCCGTCTATAGCCAAAGGACTTAAAAATGGCACACTACACTGATGCAGCCACATCAACGTTTTTAGCAGCACAATTCATAATAGTTAAACTGTGGAACCAATCTAGAATCCCTTCAATAAATGAATGGATAAAGAAAATGTGGTATATATACACAATGGAATATTACTCAGCATTAAAGAGAATAAAATCATGGCATTTGCAGGTAAATGGATAGAGTTGGAGAATATCATGCTAGGCAAAGTTATCCAATCTTAAAAAACTGAGGGCCAAATATTTTCTCTGATCAGGGGATGCTGATCTGTAATGAGGGATGGGCATGGGAGGCATGGAGGAACTTGAAATTGGGCAAAGGGAGAAGAGGGAATGTAGGGGGCCAAGGATTAGGAAAGATGGTGGAATGAGACAAATATTATGTCACTGGATACATGTATGATGACATGAATGGTGTGACTACTTTGTGTATAACCAGAGAAATGAAAAATTGTGTTCCATTTGTGTACTATGAATCAAAATGCACTCTACTGTCATGTGTGACTAATTAGAACAAATAAATAATTTTTTAAAAAATTTAAAAATAAAAAAGCAAAGTTTATGATAAAATGACCTAAAATCAGCATAAGTATGAACATGAGTAGGTCAGAGTGATCATACAAATCTGGCTAATGACATGTCTTTTTAACAGAAAGAGGACATGTCTCTGTCTAAAATGATATGTAACAGAAATCACAAAATGATTGAAGAAGTGAATATTCATCTTGATTCACTGAATGCTTTTCCAGTAGAATATGGCCTCTATCCAGTCATAATAGTTTGTGAAACTGCATGTATGGCTAATACTGCAGTGGTTTGGAATTGGCATTTTTGAATGAGTAATTTGAAATATATATCTGTCGATATTCCAAATTTAATGGTCTCCATGTATTTAGTAATACACAGAACTAAATGGCAGGTCATTGGGCATTCAGGTTCCAAATTTCCTTACTCTTCATGTGTTGATTTCTTTAATTCATGTTTATCATATTTTTATATATGATAGTCAAATTAGTCTATATTACTTAAGTTGTAGATTTATGATATTTGTTGCAATAAATAATGTATTGATTCATCTTGAATTTACTTTTGTATATGCTATTTTATGATCATTCATCTATGTATCATCTTCTTTGAAATAATTTCAATTCTATTTGTCCAGAAAAAATGAAAACATTTAAATTTTTCCCATTTTTCAGTACTTTGAAATAAATTCTATATCACATATTTCTTATCTTTTGCTTAGGTATTATATATGATTCACTCTATGCATAAGTGTGTACATTATGTGCCAGAAAGTTAAAAGTAATGTCATCTATTTGCATCCATGGATATAGTTGATTTTTCACCTATTTTTGAAGTTTTAATTTCCTTAATGATTTTTCCCCACCTTTGTCAGAGAGAAGTATGAAGGATTTATGTGTTTTATTCTATTTATGATGTGTTAATTTTCTATTGATTCTGTAATATATTGGCACACATTTAACAGTTTAAAACTACCTATTTATTTTTTCAAAAGTTTTGTAATTTAAAATCAGTACCACAGAGCTAAAGTCAAGACATTTATAATGCTGAATTACTAGAAGTTCTGTAGGGGAATCTGTTTCCAAGAACCTTCTGAGTTTATAGCAGAATTCAGTACTGTATGATTATAGAACTAACTGCATTTCTTTACTGGCTGCAAATTGAAACCCATTCTCAGCTACTACAGGCCACTGACATTATATGGCTCACTGCTCCCTTTCTCCTCCTCAAAGTTAGAAACAGTGAGCTGAGTCCTCAAAAACTGAATCTCTCTGACTTACTTTTTGGCCTCCTCTGTTCAACTTAACTATTCTGACATATTTCACTCTGGCCGGCAACATTTCTCTGATTTTAAGTGATTAGATTGGGCCCACCAGCCTAATCCATATAATATTCCCATTTGGGGTGTGTATTCTTAATTGCATTTGTAACATACCTTCATGTCAGAACCTGAATTAAAGTTTTTATAACCAGGAAATAAGGGGATATATCACTACCACAAAAACTATGAGGCTAACCTCTTACCATCTCATGGATACTGGCATAACCTTGAGATTCTTATCTGATAAATGATTTTATTACTCATGACACAGTAGACTATGTATATTAGAATATTTGTTTAGGTCTCCTAAGATCTCCCTATCTTCGCTAAGACTGTTGGATTCCCCACAGAATGCCAGATAATATTTATATATGCTTTGAGTAGAATTGGAGTGGAACACAGAAGCAAAGGCCTATCACTTTTTGATCCAACTACAAATATTGTAGTTAATTGCAAAAGAGGTAGTCTTTCTCCCATCAGACAGCATGTAGTTACAAAGTTATCGTGCTGTGGATGTTTTGGTCTATTTAGTTGCCTATGTGACTAGCCACAGAGACTGCTGAGTATCAGGAGATGGATAAACCTGGTAATCTGGCAAACTCAGCAAGAGTGTGTAGGAAAGCTCAGGGCCCATGGCAAATAGGATTAATCAACAGATTTCTTCATGTAAGTATTTCATCTGTATGAACAACTACATTTACAGATTTCAAAATTATATGTATTCTAAATTTGAACAAATATGTAAAAAGAAGCACAGATAATTAGAACCAAGTTTCTCATTGTCAGAATAAAAAGTTACAGCATGAGAGGAAGGCTATAATAAACTTTCTGGTGTTACATTAGAATCAGAGATACCATTATGAACTCATATTTATTTGTATATATATTTGAATATGTGTATATGTATTCATATACATATAACTACATACATATACATAAATATTTATGTGCATATATGTATATATGCATATAAATATACTTGCAAAAAATCTTTTCTGAATATTTATGTTCTTAACTCTGTCAGATATCATCAGATTGATAGCTGTCATCAGGTAGATAATTACAGAAATAATTATGTATATGTCTTTGTTTAAATAGATACTATATATAAATATTTACAAGCTCTATCCACTGAAAAGGCATAGAATCAGTATCAACTCTAAGTTTTTCTTCTTATATAATATTAAATTAATTGTACCTAAATTAATTTTTATAAACCATGTTGAATTTTTATTACTAAACATAATTCAGTCATCTGATTAATGTGACAGCTTATTAAATTGTTTGTCCCTTTAATATAAACTATATTGTAGCTTAAACAAACTTCAAAAAATAGGAAAATGGACATGATTTGGGATCATCAGGCAAAGATTCTGAATATATTTCTCTGATAATATATTATTTTTCACATTTAATTGGGTTTAACATTCTCATTATACTATTAGTAATGGAAGAAAATTATATGCTCCTTCAGAGGGAGCATTGCCCTTTTAGAATCTTGATTTGGGATCTCTGACTCACAGAACTGTGAAAGAATTACATTTCTATTTTAAGCCACCAACTTAGTGAAATCTGTGTAGCAGCCATGAGAAACTAAGATACCTGTATTCATTTCAATACTTCTGCAGTGGGAAATTATTGAAAACCTTAAATGATGTATAGGTAAGAAACTGACTTTGGTTTCTTTCTTCTTTTACCTTTCCTTGATCTTCCCTATTTACTAATCTGGTTTTCTAGCCTATGCTAATTAGTAGGAAAATGGCTACTGGCTTGTATCAAAAACATTATAATGAGCTAAACTAAACCAAATTAAACCAATCCAAACCAAAACAAAGAAAAAAATTCATACTCATTTAGTCTGATATAAACTACATATTTCCAACTTTATTAATTAGGCATGAAGATAATTTACTTTGCTCCAATAAAGCCCACATAATATATATATATTTTTTATACCCAATATAGTTTTTGTACTATCAAAACTTGAAGCTCTCTCTTCTTTGCTATCTTGGATGTCTTATTCTGTTTCACATTGAAGATATAAAAGTTCAATTTTCTCTGCATGCACCACACCTCAAGAAAAGGCATCTCAAATTCTAGCTCACTATACAAATGAAATGTTTATGATTGTGCTAATTATATACTATGAGACATTCTCAATTGTATAAATTATCACCATTCTAAAATGTGCTCAATTATAT
Organism: Geosciurus inauris; assembly: GCA_004024805.1. Classification (NCBI taxonomy): domain Eukaryota; kingdom Metazoa; phylum Chordata; class Mammalia; order Rodentia; family Sciuridae; genus Geosciurus; species Geosciurus inauris. The sequence continues at coordinate 13,547 of PVHX01027614.1, read as the reverse complement.
GTCTAATATTCTTTTGAAATTCTCTTTACCAAATGATTTAGTTTGTACCATTGTAAGAGAAGAGGAAATAAACTAAAGTTTAGCTTATGAACATTTGATACTATTGAACATGTATGAAGGAAAAAGCAAACAAAAATAAAGATTCGGTCAGAGAAATTACTATTTGATCATTGTACAGAATATTATGAACATAATGTATATCATAAGTAAAATGAAAGATGTAAGCTGATCAGCTACAAGCAAAAATAGAGAAGGAAGTTTCAAGTGTTTGTGAAGAAAGAAGAAATTTTAGATAATCACCTAGAAGTTGGGGGAAACTGGATTTAGCTGAAAATTATTGTTCAGTAAGATTGCACTTGAGGTCCATGATCATGAAGGTGAATGTAAATGTAATTTTCTTTAGGTAAATCTCACCATGCAGTATACAAAAAAAAAAGGTATGTCAAGAGGGTAGTGGTTTTGTCAAGCAAGACAAATAGAAAGAGTCATTCACTTGTTTGATTGGGGAATAAGAGGAAGGGAAGAGTAATGTATGAAACCATGAGAGAAATGGATATTTTTAGAATTGCTATGACATGTTGGTGTGGGTAAAGGATTGTTGAATCAAAGTATTATAGAGATGACCAAGAAAAATAAAATATGGCAGTCAGAGTTCCTGATAACATACCATACTCTAGATATATAAAATTTGTAGAGATTAAATATTGCTTACTTATAGGCCTGCTATTATATTCAATTTCTTTAATCAAATAAAGCATTATCATTTGTACTTTCATAATCAAAATAGTAACTAGGACAAAATAACTAAATAATTTTGGTATAAATGGTCCATATATAAAAACATGTAAAATAAAGTTGTCTCACTCTATCCTTAAGTGCAAAACTCATAGATTTAATCAAGTGCAGATCAAAATTCAGAAAGAATTGTCTCTGTATTGAACATTGATAGACTTTTTCCTTGTCTTTATTCCCTAAATAATACATAAAATAATTATTCATATAGCATTTAAATTATACTAGGCATTACAAGTAGTCTGTGGATGATTTAAGTATGCAGCAGAATGACAGTATATTGTATACAAATATGCAAATACTAAATTATCTTAAATAAATGATGAATATCTTTGCATGTTGGTATCTGGAGGCATGCTTAGAAACAGTCATCCATGGTATACATATGTATCTACATATGGGCAAATTTAGAATTTGTTCAATGCAAGTAAAATATATATTTCTGAAAAACTGACTCATCAAGTTTTAAACATGTCAAATTTAAGAGACTGATATTTATTCTCAACTAAACATAATACATAAATGATGATTATGGCAATAAAATTTATTTTTATAACTAATTTTGTTTAAAATTATTTAGATTATTTAGAAGCTGGATATGATGGTGCATATCTTGAATTACAGCTATGCAGGAGATAGCATAGTGCAAAATAGGCTTAGTGCAAAATATCATAGAGTGTTAGGGGTGTAAATCAGTGGTAGAACTCTTGCTTAGCACCATGTGTAAGGCCCTGCATTAGAATCCCAGTACCTAAAATAAATAAATAAATAAACAAACAAATAAATAGCTTTAGAGTAGGATTTTGTTTCACTTATATCTTATGGGTTACAATTAGAGCCCATACAAATAAATGTTTTAAAAAGTAGAGATGAGTTATGGGAAAAAGAAAAGAAAAAATAAATGGTGAAAAACTGTGGACATGGACACTTTGAAAAACTTCTACAAATAAACAACAGATATAATGACTGACCATAGGATAGAATAATATCAATTATTTAAATATTTTTAATTGGTAAAGTTTTGTTTCTGTGATACTATGTTACTCTATTATTATTATTTGCAGATAGTTTCTCCCTTTGTATTTTGTAAAGTATTCATCAGATGTTTTCCTTCCACTTTATTTAATATGTTCTGTAAATATTCCTAAATTATAATACTCTTGGAGTTATCATTTGGTAAGTAATGTGAAATGAATATCTTTTTATATTTGTCCCAATTTTCATTTTCTATTATTTAGCTTGTATACATAATGAATAAGTATAGAGTCTATATTTTTGCCTAATAATAAGACTATTTTGAGATATCAAGTTTTATATATGTTATATGATCCATCTTAGCTTAAATGGTACAGTGGCATTGATTCATCTAACTTTTAATGTCACTATACATTTCCTGCTAACTGGTATGCATAAATTCTCACATATATTAAATTTTAATATGGACATCACATTTTTTCTCACACACACAATATGTGTATGTTTTTATACTTGGACAAATAATGGTGTTTTTTTTTTTTTTGCTTGATTTTTCTTATTTCCATACATGTGGAGAAATAGGTCACAAATTTATAACAGGTAAATTAACATATGGTACAGTAAGTATTAGGGAAGGCATAAATGTTCAGAAGTAAAAATATTGGATTTTAAGATTTTAAGAACTGTTCATTATCAGTAGCTTAATCCATTTGATAGATTAATAATTTCAACTCCTCTGTGGTGCTATAGGCAGTTAGGGTATGGCTAAAGGAGGTAGGTCACAGAAGGCATGTCTTTGGTGTTTATATTTTTTCCCTGATAACTTGATCTTTCTTTCTGTTTCAACTGTCATGATCTGAGCAGCTTTCTTTGACCATGCTTTTCTGTTGTGATGTTCTGCTTCACCTCATGTCTCGAGCAATGGATTTAGCTGACCATGGATTCAATTTCTAAAACCATGAGCCCAAAATGAACTTTTCTTATCAAGTATTTGGGTCACAGCTATTAAAAGCTGACTAACACAGAAATTGATATGACAAAGTGAGATCTTTGTTATTAGTATAGCTGATAAAGTGGGTCAGAGATTTTGGACCAGTTTTGCAAAAATTTGTAAGAATTTGGAAATGTAGGTTAGAGAAGACTTAGAATGTGATAAGTAGAGTTTAATGGAATATTCTGGTGTGAATTCAGAGGACCAGAAAGCTGATAACAATGTAGATAGTAAAGACAATGCTCATGATGATTAAGATGAAAATGAGGACTCTATTGGAATCTGGATTAAAGTCCAATCATGTTACATTCTGTCAAAGAAATTGTCTACATTTTGTCTATGTCCTAAAACTTTCTGAATTTAAATGTGATGGATTGATTAATCCGGTGGAGGAAATATCAAGGCAGCACTTATTCACATGATAGCATAGGTATTGCTGGCTGCTTTTAGCCCGATATACTTTGTAACAGGGAGCAGAGAAGAAATGCTTTTAGGACTTGCAGGTTGGCCATAAAAGTGCATGTAAAACTGGTACCAAGAAAGATGCTGTATTTGAAGAGATTGACTTCACTGAAGAGAAGCTAAATATTTTGCATAGAGAAAAGAGAGATGAGAAAGATGCATTGAGGCCATCTCAGGAATCATTAAGACTGCATTGATGGCAGATTCATAAGTATAAAAGTGAAAATAGTTATGAGAAGAGACAATGGGGCACCCTGCTTATCCTGTCCTGGATTTTGTTTTTCCAGACTGAATCACTATCCTCCCCAGGTACTCAAAGGTTGCTGCAATCATGGTTCCAGGAGGCTTGGCTACTACTATAGCTAGTGACAGGCCATGGTATAATCCACTGGAGCTGGTTCTTCAGGAATACAGGCTTCAGGAATTAAGGTATCATAGAGATTTCCACTGAGATTTCAAAGGAAAGTGTATGAAGCCATTCAAAGTATAACAGAGTTGAATCTTTGCATGCAGCCCATAAGAGGGCAATCTGCGAACTTGTGAGAATGAAGGTGAAGCTGCAAGGCGAACCACAATAATTAAGAGATACCAAGAACATGTAACATCTTCAGAGGAAAGCAGCAAAAAGCAATCAGAGACAGTCCAAGAGAGAGGCCATGTGAGTTGCAAACAGCAAGGCCACAGATGAGGAGTGCCCAAGCCCTTCAGAGTTTACATCTTGCCCCAGATGCCAGACATGGAAATATAGGATTTGATTGATCAGATAGATGGGTTTCTGTCTTGGTTTGATTCGATAACTTTTTTCTGTGCCCCTATTCCTCCCTTTTGAAATGAGAAAATTTATTTTATGTCAGGGTATATTGGATGCATGTAACCTGCTTTTGATTTTTTTATATGGACTCAATCAGGTGTTTACCTTGTGTCTCAAAGGAGACTTTGGACTTGGATATTTGAGCAATATTGAAATTGTTAAAAGACTGTGGGGACTCTTAGAGATGGAATAAGCTCTTTTTGTACTGTGAGGTAAACATGAGCTATTGAGGGCCATGGGCACATGTTATGCTTTGGATCTTTAATATTCCCTAAAAGCTCATGTATCAGAGGTAAAAAAAAAAAGAGTGGATTATGAGAATGGAAACATTATTAGTGTATTAACCAATTAAATGAATTAATAATTTTAATGGAGCACTAGGTGGTAACCATAGGCAGGTGGGGCTTGGATATAGGAAGTAATTTACTAGGGGGATTATCTTTGGGGATTATATCTTATCCTTGGTGCCTGTCTTTTCTTTTCTGCTCATGGTTGCCATGATATGAACAATTTCTCTCCATAGCACCTTTCCACCATGATGTATGTTCAGCCTCAACTCAGTCCCGGAGCAATGGCTTTACCCAACCATGGATTGAGTCTCTGAAATCGAAACCATGACCGCAAAATTTCCTCTAAATTGTTTTTGTTGGATATTTTTGTTACAGTAGTAAAACCTGACTAATGCAAGTTCCTAACCTCAAGCAAGACAACATGCTTGATCATTAACTTGTATTAGTATAGCCTCAAAGTCAACTTCAATTTTATATAGATTCCTCATCTTTAAAAAATTAAACATATTGAATAATCTATGTATTCATACTATTTGTGATTTAAAGTTATAAATTTTTACAGTAATGTAATCAAAAGCAAGGTTAAGGAAAAAGAAAATATGCTGAAATAATATTTTAATGATACTCTTCCTATAAAATATTTTGTATTAAAAAATGAATATTTACCTATAGTCCTGACAACAGAGAAATTTTATTGAATCATATTAACTAAAGAAAATAACTCATGTTAAATTTGTCTACCTTTATATTATATAATAAGAATGATACATTATTAATAAAAAGATACACATTTAATTTTTCAAAAATTTTCTATTTTTATTCAAAAATATTATGTTTGTAGATTTGTTAGATAAATAACTAAATGTAAAATGCATGTATGAATTGATGAGAGATGATTATCCATGAATGTCTTGTTTTTCTCAATATGTTTAGGGGGACAAGTCTGCAAATTTTTCTGACCTATTATTTCAGAGATGTCATTGAATATATAAAAATGTCTTTTATCTTGCAATAAGTAGCTGATTTGTTTATATTTGGAATATAAAATAGTGTCTTATCTGGAACAGAGAGGCAAGTGTGTCTATTCTCCATTAAAATAATGTCTTCATCCAAATCAAAGAAGAGATGTGCTCAAGAGTCAATGTTCCCTAAGCCAAGAGTTCATTTACATTAACTTAAACCATTGTATGTATAGGTATTATGTTGGCCTATGTTGCCTTGCACCTGTAAGAGTCAGCTGGAAATCACATGCTAATATACATGGTGATCACTATGCTATAAGAACAAGGAAGCTCCTTCTCTGAATCAAGAACCTTGTATCTTCTACTAGCATCTATGAAATTGTGGCCAAGTAACTTGTAAGAGGGAACGTAGGATAAAATGTCTCATCTTTCTGTTTCTTGATGCTTTTAGTATGAAGAAGTGGTTGCTCACAGTCACACATTTTTAAAGAAAAATGAAGGTTTGTTGGGCAATTTATAGGACTTAGGGGAGTCTTTGAAAATCAGTGGTAAGCATATAGATCGATTATATAGACAGCTGTCAATAGGGTCCAGGGTTTTGTTGATTTTCCCTGAAAAGGAACTGAGGCAGTGACAATGGTTAAGTACTGGAAAAGATATAAAATTCAGTCTTTTGAATTTTGTCTTGGTTATTGTTAACTCCTCTCTCAGCAGGGGAACTTCTTTGCCATCTGACTTTCAGATCATGTCTGTTCCATTATAATAACTGGCACTATGATTTATCCTGCACAGATACAAATTGCTGACCTACTCTGGCCCTTTCGTCTGACCACAGTTACACTGACATGTTAACTAAGCAATGAATGGGAAAAATTCATAATCAATATAGGCTAAAAACCAGAGAGGTTTTAAACCTTTGAGTCCTTGGGAGAGAAAGTCGTGCTTGTTAAGGAATAATGACAATAAATGAATCCATTTTGAAACTCAGATTCTTCTACCATTTAAAAATCTTGGGTTAATTCAGAAAAATATAAATGAACTATCTTAGCATTATTGGCAGTGAACATAGGCTACTGTAGGGGAAATTGGGCAGTCTTGGAAAAATTTCCCTGAGAAAGCAAACTCCCTTGTCAAACCACAGAAAAGCCACTTGAAAATATTTCAGATTATCCCCAATGGGGCTTAAAATACCCATGTGGTAGACTGTAAGTGGATAAGACCCAAATAAATCTAGGTAAAATTTTGAAATCACTCCTTCTAACATAAAAGACAATCCTCTATCTCCTATGAAGACTGTAAATAAATTCAAGAGACACTAGCATGACAATGGAACAAAACAATATGAACTTCTTTTTAAAAAGTATGGCTATGTTGGTCAAGCTCTAGTAAGCCAAAGAGTTATAAACACTATGGTGGAAAGTGAAGTGATGTGGTTGTGATTAATGAACAAAGGAATTCTCAAAGCATAAATTGTTGGTGTACATATTAATGACTTTGCAGACAATCTGGCTATGGAATGAACAAAATGTTTGAAAGTTTGGTTGAGTATCAAACAAATGTGATGCCATTTGAAACTAGAAGTGAATGTCATGTCCTTTATTGCCTGCCTTGTAGATATTCCTTTCTTCCATTAGTCTTTATTTTTCCATCCCTGCTTTATTCTGCCTCCATCTGCTTTGTAGTAAGGAATAATTAGAGTTAAGGATTCATTTTTAATTTCAAGAGAAATTGCTGGGGGTGTACCCCTGGGAGAATTTGAGGAAAGGAATAAATGAAACTCTTATGACTTTCTTAGTTGCAGGGATAAACATTACATCCCAGCCAGTCCCACTAGAGGAGGAGTTACACAAATTCAGCTGAGTAGGTTTGGCAAAATTTTCAGAGTAGACACAGTGCTAACATTGAAGGACATGGATAATGAGCTTTAGGACATTTTCCCTATCTGTAGCTCTTCCCCACCCGCTTTCCTGCCATATGTGCATTGGAGCATTTTTCTTTTATAGAAGCCCAGGCATCAGCCAGAGGGAAGGCTGAAAGAGAACACAAAAGGAACTACACTTAACTCGCCTGACTCCCACCTGACTGCATCACCTGACCCCACTAAAGTAGGCCAGTGCTTCACACATGTGAGGGAAGCACTCTACTACTGAGCCACAAACCCAGCCCAGGACCACACTTCTTGACTTAGCTATGTAGTCTATAATTTGAGAGAAAACACAAAAGAAGCCTGAAGAGACCCCTTTCAATGCTTGTGGTCTATGAACATATACTTCTATTGTACTGAAAAAATCTGAACCATTTATAAAGATCCCCTGGGTAAGGGCTTGGTGATACCTCCTGTAATCCATTTGCAGGTTGAGCTCAGATTATTAACACTGCTGCCTGGATCAATCATCCTACAATATCTAGCCATTAAAATATATTTACTATCACAAAACAATCTGTGTATTTATAATATAAAGATCTATGTGTTTATAATATGAAGACTACAAATGCATGAATGCCTTGTACCTCTTGCCAAAGATTCACTATTTTTTTCATAAGGATAAAAGCCACATTGGTCAGTACTTGACTTGCACTGTTCATGAAAAATTGACTTCTTTGACAACTTCAAAAGTCCATCAGTAGGATTTCATAACTGCTATGTTGTTCAGTTAAATTGCACTGCTCCACTTCCATCAGCCAATATAATCATATATTTTGCCCCTGACACTAATATGTCATATTTGTAAACTTACATAATATATATAGTCTGATAACAGTGAAAATGGTATAGTTATTTTTTTTGTACCAGGGATTGAACTCAAGGATACTCCACCACTGAGCCACATCCCCAGCCCTATTTTGTGTTTTATGTAGAGACAAGGTCTCACTGAGTTGCTTAGCACCTCGCCATTGCCTCAGCTGGCTTTGAACTCACGATTCCCCTGTCTCAGCCTCCCAAAGTGTTGAGTGCCCCTGAGTTCAATCTCAGTACCAAAACAAACGAACATGCACCACCATGCCCAGCTATGGTATACGTTTTTTAAACAGTCACTAAACATTGGGTGAGTATTCAAAGTGCTTGTCAGAACTTCACAATATCTGCCATCGTTTTAATGTTTAGCCTTTTAGCCCATTGAAGTGACCTTATCAAATGAAAAATTTAAAATATTTCTGACTCTATTTTACTCCTAACTCAAACACCTTAATAAACTAGATTGGTTTATGTAAGCACTTGACCCAAGCAAGGGATTATGTTGTTTCTTGGAAAACTCAAATGTAAAGGACATTTTTCCTTGTTTGTTTGTTTGTTTTGATACTGAAGATTGAACTCAGGGGCACTCAACAACTGAGCCACATCCCAAGCCCTATTTTTTTGTGTTTTATGTAGAGACAGGGTCTCACTGTGTTGCTTAGCGCCTTGACCTTGCTGAGGCTGGCTTTGAACTCATGATTCTCCTGTCTCAGCTAAGTGCTGGGATTACAGGCTTGAGCCACCGTGCCCAGCTAAAGGGCATGGTTTTTTAATAAAATTATATTTGAATATACAATATTTCTTCTTCAGCATTGTTTTACTTAATGTTTTTATGCTCTTAGCTATAAGCCTGGATTATAATGTTTGGTGCAGCTTCAGGGACAGTCCAGTGAAAGGGGACCTGGAGGATTCAATCTTAATTCCAATTCAGGCATCTGGATTTTTTAGTTTGGCATAATTTCAATTATACTAATACCAATTAACTACTCAACTGATTACAATATTTGACAATTTCACTAAAATTAGCTCAAGGTGGGCATTATACTGAATCTCGCTATGTTTTATCATCCATCAAGGTACATCTTGTACCTTGTCCTTCTAAAAGGTATATATAAGAATGAATATGTGATTATTGGGGAAAAGATAACTATAAGTACTTGAATAGAATATAATTTTTTGTGTGTGGGGGGGTAGGTGGTACCAGGAATAGAACTCAGGGGCACTCATCCACTAAGACACATCCTCAGCCCTGTTTTGTATTTTATTTAGAGACAGGGTCTCATTGAGTTGCTTAGTGCCTCACTTTGGCTGAGGTGTCTTTAAACTTGTGATTTTCTTGCCTTAGCCTCCCAAGCTTCTTGGACTACAGGTATGTACCTGGCTAGAATATGTTTGTTTTTTTTTTAAAGGAAAGAGACCAAGAAATTGGCACCTATGGATGAAAAAACTTAGCATGGTTAGCCTCAACAGTTGTTTTTATCATATTCTTTCCTGGATTACCATCTGTGTCTTTGGACTGTAAGTTTGATGTTAATTGCTTGTTTTTTTTTTCCTTACTACACTGTCTTAAAGCCAAGAATCTGTTGTAAGAAAATTTATTGTTTATGAAAGCATAAGCAATAAATCATAGCCTTCAAATCACTTGAGATTCAGTTCAAAATAAGACACCCATCAGTTATCTATGGGAGGTTTCTAATAAGATTCATTATACTTACCATTTGGAAAGTTATCCATATATAATAAATCTGAATAGAAAAAGTAATAGAAAATTTCTCCCTGATTTTAACTGAGGTAAGTAGTAACACCATTTCAGTTTCCAAAGTGGTTTAGGTCAGCTTCAAAATACATCAAATGATGTATTTTCTGTAGCACTGATTTTCAAAAAACTGAGTGAAGTCTGTGTTGGATAGTATTCCTGGATTAGTAAATTTGGCTAAATAGGAAGGCCAATTAAGAAATATAAGAAGAGAGTTCTTGCTGACCTGATGGGAGTGCAAAAGAGGGCCTCAAACAGCCTCCAGGGACCACTGCGAGAGCTCAGCCAAGGGCAGACCAGAGACTGCTAGCCACTAGCCACAGGGGAGCCCCCTCCCATGGTAAGGGCTGCCTACAGAGACCCATGCATGAGATGCTGCCCAAGTGAGGTCTGGGCCCAATGCCAGTTCTACACCAGAGTTCCTGCTGATTAGTGGGAGCATAAGAGAGGGCCCAAAACCATCTTCAGGGACAATCTAGGGAGCCAAGCCAAGGCTACAATGACTGCCCTCTTGAGGAACTTCCACTACTGACACCCCCAACTTTAGTGGCAGCAGCGTCCATGTGGGGACACCTGTTGGGGACTGTAAGTAAACTCCAAGGTGAGATACAGGTAATCTGTAGTGTCAGTACAAGATTATAGGATAGACACTGCAATACCTCAGACTGACATTGCAAGAAAGGAAGATACATAATCAACATGAAAAATCAAGGGAAGAAAGTGCCCAATTAAACCCAAATACCAGAGTAATAGAACCCATTGACAGCACAGTTGGTGAAATGTCAGAGAAAGAATTCAAAATATACATAATTAAAGATCTATGAATTAAAGAATGACTTAAGAGAGTAAATACAGGCAAAAATTTATCAACCCCCCCCAAAAAAAATGGGAGAGCAAATAAAGGCAACCATTGATCACTTTAACAAGGAGATAAGAGAGCAAATACAGGTAGCAAAAGATTACCTTAAGAAAGAGCTAGAGATTGTGAAAAAAAAAAACACAATCAGAAATTCTTGAAATGAAGAAAACAATAAACCAAATTAAAAACTCAATAGAAAGAATCACCAGCAGACTAGATCACCTGGAAGACAGAAACTCGGATAATGAAGACAAAATATACAATCTTTAAAATAAAGTTGACTATACAGTGAAGTTGGTAAGAAATCATGAACAGAACATACAAGAATTATGCGACAGCATCAAAAGACCAAATCTAAGTTTTATTGGGATAGTGGAAGGTGCAGAATTTCAAACCAAAGGAATGAAGAATCTTTTCAACAAAATATCACAAAATTTCTCACACATGAAAAATGAAGTGGAAAATCAAGTACAAGAGGCTTACAGGACACCAAATGTACAAAATTACAAAAGATCTACACCAAGGCACATTATAATGAAAATGCCCAGCATACAGAATAAGTATAGAATTTTAAATGCTGCAATAGAGAGGAATCAAATTACATATATGGAGAGACCAATTCGGATCCAGCAGATTTTTCAACACAGACCCTAAAAGCCAGGACATCATGGAAAACATATACCAAGCTCTGAAATAAAATGGATGCCAAAAAGAATCTTATATTCAGCAAAACTGAGCATCAGATTTGATAATGAAATAAAAACCTTCCATGATAAACAAAAGTTAAAAGAATTTACAACAAGAAAGCCTGCACTATACAGAATTCTCAGTGAAATATTCCATGAGGAGGAAATGGCAACCAACAATGAAAATATACAAAGAGAGTAGCTGCACTAACAAAAGGGGGGAGTCAATCAAAGGAGAAACTTAGTCAAAGTAAAAATAAAAAATAAACCTAAATAACCGGGTTTACAAATCATATTTCAATAATAACCCTGAATGTGAATGACCTAAATGCATCAATTAAAAGACAAAGACTGACAGACTGGATTAAAGAAAATGACACAACAATATGCTGCCTTCAAGCAACTCATCTCATAGGAAAAGACATGCACAGATTGAAAGCGAAAGGGTGGGAAAAAAGGTATCACTCACACGGACCGCATAAACAAGCAGGAGTTTCCATTCTCATATCAGATAAAGTGTATCGCTATAATAAAGGGGGGGAGGGCCACATGGCTTTCTCGACGAGTTGGGGTCCAGAGAGACGAGGAAAAGAAAGGGTCCCCGGGGAAGACGATATAGGGTCTCTCTGGATGGTGGTGATGATTTGCGGAGCCAATTCCCCAGGCCCAAGGGCATAGGTAAAAATCTGCTGTGCCCCAGTGAGACTCAGAGACACCCAGGACAAGAAGCAGGGACACTGGGGCAAGGAGCAGAAAACACCATTTATTCCAGAAAGTATAGAAGCTTAAATACACTCTTGGACCAATCAGATCCAAAGGTCACAAACAAAGGGGTGCTCTTTGGCAAGAGCACAGTCTATCAGCATAGAATGGATAAGGATGGAAGGGAGGGGTTGGATGGTATGGAGAGTGTTCCTACAAAAGTGGACATCAAACCAAAGCTGGTGAAAAGAGAAAAGAAGGACATTTCATATTTCTTAAGGGAATCATACATCAACAAGACATAATAATCATATATACCTATCTACATATATCAAACAAATCCTCCTCAACTACAAGAATCAAATAGACCACAACACAATAATACTTGATGAGTTTAACACAGCTCTCTCACCACTGGATAGATCTTCCAAACAAAATCTAAACAAAGAAATCACAGAACTCAATAAAACAATGAGTAATTTAAATTTAACATATAACAATGTGTTAATATATAGAGTATTCCATCCATCAACAAGCAAATTCCCTTTTTTCTCAGCAGCACATGGATCTTTTTCCAAAATAGATCAAATGTTATGTCACAAAGCCAGTCTTAGCAAATAAAAAAAAAAAAAAATAGAGATACTACCCTGCATTCTATCTGATCACAATAAGATAAAATTAGAAATCAATGATGGATTAAAAAATAGAAATTTCTCCAACACCTGAAAACTAAATAATATGATATTGAATGATGCATAGATAACAGAAGACATCAGGGAAGAGATAAAAAAAATTCTTAGAGGTAAATGAAAACTCCAATAAAACCTATGAAAATAACTGGAACACCATGAAAGCAATGTTAAGAGGAAAGTTCATTGCATTAAGCTCATTAATTAAAAAAGTAAAAGTCAACAAATAAATGAATTGACTCTTCATCTCAAAGTCTTAGAAAAGAAAAACAAATCAACACCAAAAGAAGTAGAAGACAGGAAATAATCAAAATCAGGCCTGAAATCAATGAAATTGAAATAAAAGAAATAATTCAAAAATTGACAAATCAAAAAGCTGGTTCTTTGAAAAAATAAACAAAATTGAGAAACTCTTAGCCACCCTAATGAAAAGAAAGAGGGACAAAACCCAAATTATTAAAACTCATGATGAAAAAGGAAATATCAGGACAGACACTACTGAAATACAGAGGATAATTAGAAACTATTTTGAAAATTTATACTCCATAAAATAGAAAACCCTGAAGACATTGACAAGTTTCTAGAGGCACATGACCTACTCACACTGAACAGAGTTCATACACAAGTTAAACAGACCAATTTCAAGTAAGGAAAACAAAGATTCCATCAAGAGCCTGCCAAACAAGAAAAAGCCCAGAACCAGATGAATTCTCAGCCAAGTTCTACAAGACCTTCAAAGAAGAATTAGTACCAGTACTCCTCAAACAATTTCATGAAAAAGAAAAGGAGGGAACCCTTCCAAATTCATGCTATGAGGTGAGTGTCACCCTGATTC
>PVHX01027613.1:0-19164 GCA_004024805.1 Geosciurus inauris | reverse complement strand
TTTTATGTAGAGACAGGGTCTCACTGAGTTGCTTAGCACCTCGCCATTGCTGAGGCTGGCTTTGAACTCGCGATCCTCCTGTCTCAGCCTCCCTAAGTGCTGGGATTACAGGCTTGAGCCACCGCGCCCGGCTCTCTGTTGCTATTTCACACAACAATCTTGTAAGAAATTATTATTATCTTTTTTATAGATTGCATGTTTTATTTCCAAAGAAGTATGCCATTTACTCAAGACCATATATAGCTAATAAATTGCAGCAACTAGGATTTGGGATACAGTTCTGTCTAAACCTTAATTTTAGAGCTCTGTCTAAAACTCAAATCATACTGCTGGAGAGTTTACAAAACACTTATATTTATTAAGTGTGGTAGATATTTACCAGATCTTATGAGGTTAAGCATAAATGAAAAACAAAACTGAGATTCAACAACAGAGTGACTTCAATAATTGTGTTGAAAGATGCTAGAATTTGCATTTTATGGTAGGTTTTCTTTTTCACTACATTGTGGTTGTCTCACAAATTTCATGTTTATGGGCTGCTTCACTACTTGAAGACTGTAGGCAACTTTCAATATTTCTTTGCACACAGGTATCAGGGGAAAACAAAACAAAACAGAACATTAGTTCGTTCTTTACCTCAAAACAGAAATCTATTTTAAGATTAAATATTTTAACAAAGAGAAATACTTTTATTTTAATAAATTGTTTTGTGTAAGCATCAATCTCTTATGGTCACCTGCATAGCCCCTTCCTGAGAAGTAAATTGAGTTGTTTGAAAACACATTCAGCAAGCCATGTTTTTCCATAGACCAGGACAAAGAAAAGAGAAAATGTTCATGCCAGGCTGTTGTCTGGCTAGAGGTTGTGGTATTTGGTCTTATGAAATGGATATTAATGATTTTACAGTTTTTAACTCGGTTTGCTCTTGACAGACTTTTTCCCCTTGTGAATTAATGTCTGTCTTTTGATTAATTTAGTGATTGTACTGTGAATCAATTAATTGCATTTCTTTCCTAAGTCAAAAATCGTTCATTGTCATGAAGGCAGTGAGTTTGATTTCTTAAAAAATAGTTCCCAAGTATCTTGAGTATAGATTTTGTGAAGTTAGTAGGAAAAGCTCTTTATCCTTTGGCTGCACCAAAGTTGGAGAAGCTTTGTTATAACTCTCACTGAGAATTTTATCTTGTAACTCCTCAAGCAGAACTTTTCAAGGTACACATGTTGTTCTCAAACCAGAGTCTTGACCTAGCTAAAGCACAACATACAAAAAAAGAATGTCCTGTAATTTATTTGTTCCAAGACATAACTGTAGAGGGGAAAAGTTTCAAAATACATTAACGTTTTTCCCAAAAGAGAAAAAACAGGATACTTTAAGGGGATCACTTGTTTTAGACTTAGAAATCCTAGATTTTCTTACATTACATCAATGATTTAACCTAGTGAATACATAAAATAGACATGTTTCTCCGGGCTTAAAATTGCTATAAGAATCATGTTATATTTGAAAAAAGTATACTGTTAGGTAGGCAGTGTGATTGTAAGTATTTTTCTGGGCAACAGTTTTTAAGTGATGACCTGTGAAGATTCCTTTGCTTTTTCCAAAAATCAGTTTGTTGGAGCAATTTAAGGCCATTCCTAGCTTTATCATCCCACGAATTGTGCTTATTATCCGACTATAAACAAAAGTTGCATCCTTTCAGATTGCAAGCCCATTGTCTATTAAGTGAACATGATACTTTGCCTTTCAAATTGTAACTGTTCTTTTGAATGCACACTTTTACAGGGGTAAAAAAAAATAAATGCCGATGTTCCAGATGCCTGGCAAAGCAGTGCTACCTAATCATTTAGGGTTTCCAATTTGAAGCTAGCACATCCAGAATCCCATGAGAGTTCTTCTATTATTATATGTAAATCCTTGGGCAAACCACTTTAATGTGCTAAGTTTCAATTTTGTAATCTACAAAAGGTGGTTAGTAAAGGAATCTAACTGCTATTGTGTTGAAAGGATTTTCAATAGAGTGTAAAGGACCTACTGTAACCCTTGCCTAATATCTTGTACAATGAATGACAATTCTGTCTTCGTATAAGAACGAGAATGACTTTTCAGGAAATTTCAGTAAACTTAACTATCAGAGTTTTCTAAACTACACTTCAACTTCAGCCCATCAGCGATGGTCAAGAAGGAGCTGACGGCAGGATGCTTGCTGCTCTCACTGTGGGATGATGGAGACGACATTTCTGTTTTTCATTTGTTGTAGGCACCAAGCTTATATTAGATAATCTCCAGGTGTATCAACATGGGAAAGGAAAAGTGTATTCTTCTTCCTTAGATGCCTAAACATTTTTGGCATTGTAGCTGGTAGTCTGCATACCTTTTTATCCTTATAACCTGAAAAGTAAACAGTGGCACAATTTTCAAATGGAGAAGGTGAAAATTTAAAGAAGTTCAGTGATTTTCCAAAGTCAAGCTGGTTAGTATCCAAATTCAGGACTCTTGCTTGTGCAATTTAACTTTGGATTGTGCATCAGAAAACAACCAGTTTCTTAAAGATCTGGGTTACTGAGAGACAACCTGTCTTTGAAAGAACATTTGAGCAAATATTGGTTCTGATTTTATCTGGGAGGTAGAGTTTCAAATAAAATCTGGTTTCTTCTTTGTACTTTTTTAGTCTTTTTTTTTATTATTATTTCTTGTCCCATGCATATACATCCACATTTAGAAAATAACGTTTTTAATTGACTAGTTCATAGTGAAATTTTATCTCATTGCAGGTGATTCATGGGAACAGAAAAAAAGGTTTCCTTCAATTGAGGCTGGTTTTCAGCCTGACTATCAAGCTGGACCCATAAGTATTGTTCATGCAAATAGAGTTCTGTTTTTAGAAAGGATGACTCATTATGGAAACAATATGCCTTGTCTGTCCCCATGGTCTGAAAATAAATGTGAAGGGACAATAGAAAGCCCTGAAGCAAACACTTATTTTGTTCCAGACTTTGAAAGCTCCCTGGGCAAACTTAAGGTGGTTTCCTTTCCTTTTTTGAGTTGACAGAGGTTGATTTGCAATTAACTTATAGATCTCTAGTCCCAAAGAATTGTGAGCTCTGTGAAAGCAGATGGCAAAATTCTTTCTCTAGCTTTCTTTTTTTTCTGACAGAGTTCTTTGTCAGAGGTCACCAGCACCCTCCTTCCAAGGAACTGCCCATTTCCAAATTTAGCCTATTGGAGAAGAGGGAAAAGAAAAATGAATTTAGAGACAGAAAACCAGGGTAAAAGTCCTGGTTCGCACACCTGTAATCCCAGCACTTTGGGAGGCTGAGACAGGAGAATCGCGAGTTTAAAACCAATCTCAGCAACCGCGAGACGCTAAGGGACTCAGTGAGACCCTGTCTCTAAATAAAACACAAAATAGGGCTGGGGATGTGGCTCAGTGGTTGAGTGCCCTGAGTTTAATGCCCAGAACCAAAAAAAAAAAAAAAAGTCCCGGCTTTGTCACTGATTAGTGGAGCCTCTGGTTATATGTGAGAACATCCAATATGTGAGCACATCCAATGCTGCTTCATCATTCTGTTCTTTTAACAAGTACTTATCAAACTCACATGATATGCTTATTATTTTCTAAATGTTGTGAGTGCAATAATAAAATCAGTACAGTTGCCTATCTTGCATTAAAGGCTGCAGTGTAACTATTTGACTCAGGGTTGACAAGTGTTCAATATTTAACCTGAGGAACCCATACATCTACAAGGAGTAACATGTCCACTGAAGAGAACATTCCTACAGTGATATTTGGGGGTGGGGGGAGTAATTTGGGAAGGACTCCCTTAAGACCTTGAGAAAGAAATGCTCATCTCTGATTGCAAGAAAATGAAAGTCAAGAAGATGTGGTTAAGTGTGTGATAGAGAAGAACAAAAGAAGGAAAAGGATGTGCAAATTCCCTGTGGCAGAAGAAAGAATGGCTCATGGAAGGAACTGCTTATGGCCAAGAGCTGATGCTGGAGGAAGGGTGTACAGGTAAGGATGAGCAGGTGAGAAGGAAGGGAGAGCAATGCTTATTGTTAGTTATTTACTTCACTCTCCTTTCAATTGGGAGAGCTCTGTGAATGTCACATAAGCTGAGACAATCCACACTCAAGAAAAATCATCTAGAATTTCTCTTTCCCTACTATGATGAATGAGGAGAATTATGTTGATATGACCAAACCTCCAAAGCTAAGTGGCCTAGATGGCAGTAACTATTTGGAGAACTATTGTCCAGAAGAGTTAAGGACTTGTGACAGAATTTATGTAAATAAATACAAAGTTTGTTTTGTAGGCCAAAGATAATCTGGGATTGTTTTTTACTGTAGCTTAGCAGTAATTTGGATATTTTAGACGGTGTCTGACTACACAGGCCATTATAGACCAAACTAATACTTTAGACCATTCTTCTGAGATCAATGAGACAGAATTGAACTGTATTTTAAAAAGCAGATTTTTCCAGATGGGTTTTTATTTGGGGGGATGGGGTGGGGAATCATCCTTTGTTAAATTCTTAAGTGGACAATGAAGAAATGATGAGGTCAAGAGAATTTTTATATCTTTGAATTAATAATCATGCAGGAATATTAAAAAGAGACCAAATGGATAAAACTAAATCCAGCATTTTCCATAATGCAAACCATCACACAAATATCTTGTTTTTTAACACGAATCTATTGTTTTGGTTGCTATTATCCCTTTGTCCTAGAAACTAGTATCTTTGATAAATTTGCTGTTCTCTATGTGGTTGTAATCCATATACCAAAAAGTAATTCTGTGAAATTGGTTAGGCCATTCTGCTGTGTAGTCAATAGCAATTTGGTATATATGGATTTGAGAGTGGAAAATTGCTTAATGGGAAAGTCCTCAACTCTTTCAGAATCAACTTTTCAATCTATACCCTTGTTGAGATGCCAATATGTGTTACCTTAACTCAAATCAAGAATAAGATGTTCTCCTTTCTTTGTCTTTTGCTAATCACTGGAAGTTTGGATTGAAAAACAAAATTGGAACCAGGCTAAAAATGCAACAAAATATTAGAAAATAACTTTTAATGTTATCTTGTTTTCAAGAAGAGTCTACGAAGCAAACTATCTTTATTCTATGGTTAGGAAGTTAATAAAATGAGTGGAACCTTTATTCAATAATGTACAAAAAAAACATGTTTTAGGTGCTCTATTAGAGGAAATATATGGAACAAAACCAGGTAGTCTCTACCTAGTCTCTACCTAGGTTCAGAGTCTAGACAAAGGATTAGGTAATTCTAATTATCTTATTTGGTCAGATTTGTTTCTACTTCAGAGGGAAAAGCAACTTATTTGTTTATAATTTATGAGTCCCCGCTAGTATGGTTTTGATTACTACGGTATTTTCAAAGTAATTTGTCTTGTAATTCTTTCAGCTTAATTTTTATAATAACACCACAAATTGTCCTGCATGTGTTGGGCATCATTCTGAGTTCTACATACATTATTGCAATACCTCCTTCCAACCTTGGGAAAAGGAGATTATCAATCACATTCTATAGAAGAAATTAAGATTTGGAGAGGTTTCTTGAGGTTTACAAGGTTATATCTTACATGGTGTCTATTTTGCAGATTTCTAAGAATAAACTTGATGGTGTGCAGCATTTTCTTTAAGCTATTTGACAACAGACACATTTGTTTATGGAGTTTCTTGAGGAGATTGGTTTTAACCAAACATAAATTAAGAAATGCTGTTCTGTGTCCCCTTGGCCTCTTACTCTCTTTTTGATGCCCTGGAGCCTTGTCATGAAAGGGAATAATGGTGTGGCTTCTTTTGTAGGGATAGGAATCTGTTTAAAATTGCTACAACTTAACTACTCCCTTTACATCAATTAGGAGTTGGAATTACAACAAAAGAAACCATCTGTAGCTGAATTATGTCAACAACAAATACCCTGAAATAATCTGGAGAGTTTACAGTGTAACTGAAGAGGTTGGAGAATAAGATCTGGGACCCTGTCTCCTGGGCCAGTGCAGAACTGGTCAGGGAGAACACAATTTCACTGCAATGATGAACTCTTGTTCCTCAAGACGACTAGCACTGATTCTGTGGCTTGGCACTCACTGTATATGTTGCCAGCAACACCACTGTCCGAGGTCCTGAAGAATTGAGTTCTGTGTTTACCACTAGAAACATAGTCTGTGACTATCAGACTGGTTCAGCAATTGATAGTTTAACTGTATTTAATTCATAGCTACAAAGGAGGCTTCAGAAAAGAACTGTGTGGCCTTTCCCCCTTTCATAAGGGAGAAGGCAGTTTTTGTCTTAGAGGTACACTGTTCAAAATACTGTCAGAAAAAATGATGTTGATAAACACATCATTTTTTATATAGCTTTATATAGTTTTCCAATCTAAGTCACACACTCCCATTGCCTCGATGTTATGGTTTGGATGTGAGCTGTTCCCCAAAAGTTCACATGTGAGACAATGCAAGAAGGTTTGGAGAAGAAATGATTGGGTTGTAGCCTTGACCCAATCAGTAAATTAACCTACCACTGATGGGATTAACTGGGTGTTAACTGGAGGCGGGTGGGTGTGGCTGGAGGAAGCTTTCATTGGGGGTGTGGCTATGGGGTATATACTTTGTATCTGGAGAGTGTAGTCTCTCTTTCTGCTTTCTGATTGTTATGTGAGCCATGTCCCTTTGCCACACTCTTCCGCCATGATGTTCTGCTTCACCTTGAGCCTTGAGGAATGGAGCCAACCCTCTATGGACTAAGACCTCTGAAACTGTGAGTCCTCAGATAAACTTTTCTTCCTAAGATTGTTCTGGTCATATATTTTAGTCACAGCAGTGAAAAAAGCTGACTAAAACACTTGATGAACCATCTTGACCTCATATTTTTATATCAATTTTATCAAATGTGGCTTAAAGGAGGGTAGTACTTAGATTAGGATCTAGAACATGATATAGGGTCAGTAAACATTTGATAAATAAGTAAGTATCCATAGAGTTCAAATATATAGTGAGGACTTCATTACAATATCAGAGTTAGGATATAAAGACAAATATTCTTGTATATAGTCTTTGGATTTTCTTTTTAATGATTGCTAGTCAGCTTCTCATAACTATAACAAATCCCTTGGGGAAATTAACTTATAGAGAGTATAGTTTTAGTTTGTCCTAAGGTTTCAGAGTTTCAGGCCATGGTTTCTTTAGGCCTAGAGCCAGGCACTGCATCATGATAGGAACACATGGCAGAGTAGGGTGCTCACCTCATGGTCATTGGGAAATCAGAGAGACAGGAAGTCACAGCCACCCAGCCACCCAGCTTCCTTCCACTAGGCTCTACTTCAGAGGTTTCACCACCTCACAATAGTGCCACCAGCTGACAGCCAAACTAACATGGGCCTTTAAACACACTCATGATCCAAACTTTAGCTTCCAAATTATATTGGCTTCTTCCTCCCCCTACTATTTGCAAAAGACTTAAAAATTGCAATATATTCTAGACACATAGAAATACACTAGGGTTCTCCAATGAGCTTAAATGAGTAGCAAGATTTAGTATTTGTTGCTAACTGAATTCAGTACAAAATAATGAATCAATTGTTGAATCACCAGTAAAGTGATTTAGTTCATCAGATAGGGTAGGAAGCAAAGATAGGCCTTGGCTTCCATGGTTATTAACACAGAGTATAATTTATTGAAAACTGTATGCAAAGCACTGGATTTTGTATTTAATGGGTGGCTACACGTAAGAAAGGTAAACTTTTTCCTAGAAGGCTCAGATAGGCATTCTTATCTTAATATAAGATAAATATATTTATTTATCTTTCAATCTTAGAGCTTTAAAATGTCCCTAAGTTATTTCTGGTATCCCCAAAGGAAGTTAATCTATAAATAATAAATTTAAAATAAAAAAGTGTTGTATTCTGAATCAGTTGCCTAAGAGATAGAATTAAGACTCTAATTTTAAATGACATAACAGAAAGAATGACCATGTGAGGGATAAAGAACTGAATCAATGCTCTGGTCAGAGGTTCAGGAAACCCAAATTTTAGATTATCAGCTCTCATTTAGTAACAAAAAAAAATCCCAGCAGTGAAACAGCTGGCTGTTTGTGAGCTTAAGGACTCCTAAACTCAGGAACATTTCCACCCAGGCTCTTGCTAGCAATTCATCAATTCTCCCCCAGAAGCTGTCTCTCTAGTTCCTATGCTGGCTTTTCTGAATCACATCTGAGTACCCAATGACTTCCTAGGGAGAAAGAAATAACTATTACCAAATTTGTCCTGGAGTAATGGTGTGGATGAATTAGTATCACTTCATTTACTTTCCATTTTCTTTCTTGTTTTGTCCAACTATATACAGAGTTTTATTTTTCCTTATAATAAAAAATGACTTTTATGTGCTCTTTATATTGTAGGAGCTGAGGTTTATGGGCATGACTTCATTTAATACATGTGGTAACAATGTGGGTCAGTATTATTATCTTTGCTACAGTTAAGGAAACATGCCTAGTGAGTTTACGTGACACAACATCAAACTCAAAAAGTAGGACTTGAAATACCTGGCTCTTGCTGGCCAGTCTGTGATGTTCCCCTATAATGTTCACAACAACAATAATAATACTTATTATTTATTGAGTGAGCACTATCTAGCTAGTGGTTGAGAATTAAGGATGGCAGTGAATGATTAGGAAGACTGATCTCAAGTATTGCTAGTAAGCTGTTTCCCCACTTTCACTACTCAGGAATCCCTATCCATACTTACTGACTCAGAGGAGATTAACAACCTCTATTTTGAGTAATTTGTCCTCTTCTTTATTTCTATTTACTACTTATCATAATGAAGTTTCATTTGCTACATATTAAATTATAAATTCTTTAAACTATCAGCTTCTTAGAAGTTAAGAACTCTATCTTATTGCCTCAACAAGAGGCAAACTATATGGCTTCTTGGGTTCAGAGTGATAACTGATCAAGAACTCGGTTATCATATGAACATAGATTCTGCTATTTGGGTTCCTCACATTGGAGTGCATTTGCATCAAAACTGACCAACTTCTGGACTGTAAGTAGCCATCAGTACCAACTCTCTCCAACTCTCTTAAACATTCTTTATTCAATTTTGAAAGTCTAAGTAGCTCCTAATACTCTTTTCCATTCTGTAGTCAATCTGTCAGTTGCTCTGTCTTTCAGATTGTAAGAAAAAAGTCTGCTGCCTGTATTGAGAAATCCTACATTCCTTAATACTACTTCAAATCTACATGAGTTAGCTTGTTTCAATGAGAATTAATATTCAACCCCAGAATCAGTCCTTGTCTGTCTCCTCCATGCCCTTGCATTATATTCCTAAACAATCAGCATCATCAATGCATGAACTTCCTCAATGCAATTCCACCTCAGCAGTGAGCCACGGTGTTAATGAAAAAACAACAGAATTGAACTGATGGCACTTGGCAGATTGATAGTGATCTCTCCTTTTTAAAACTGACATATGTATGTATATATAGTATATAGATATATACTATTAGAGATTAGCTCAGTTCTGAGTGAACAGTAAAGATTAAATCACAATCATATTATTTCTAATGATTAATATTCCTTAAAATGAACACACTGTTTATAACTCAATGATCTCCCATCAACTTGGGAGATATTTTGTCGAACACTTCTGTGGTGAAGATGTTTTATGTACCCCTGGGAAGATGCTTTGATTTTCCCCAGGTGAACTGCTCGTGTGTGAACATAGGAATGATGAGATTACCCTTGGCTGACTCATTAAAGTTGGATAGCAATGGGGTCGCAGTGGTGGTTGACCAGCATGGTCATCATGATTAATGGGATGATTTGTGAGTCTGCCTTATTTCCTGAAACTCAAGGTCTTATCAAGAGTTGGGTTCATCTTAAACTTAATACAAACTTGTTGTGTACTTGTAATCCAAGTAGCTTTTTTGAAAAGTGCAACATTTTAACCCAAAAGTCCACATCCCAAACCAGTGGATATATATGTAATTTACAGTCACCTTGCTCTAAAGCTGAGAAATATACTAAGGTTTAAACAAAATTGGTGTGCTTTTGTGAAAATGGAAATTTCCTTTGATATCTCAAGAACAAAGAAATATTGGATGTGGTTTCATCTATATTTATGTGTGCGTATAGCTATAGATACAGGCATGAGAACACAGGTATATTTGTATTAGAGTTCTGTGTTGATGTTCTCTACACACTGCTTGGGATTCTTCATTTTTTTGTTAACTTTCTCCAAGGCATGCCTCCAGTATGTAATGCTTTGAATTTTGAAGCACTGACCAAAATAATCATTATGATTCATGTCATATAACTACTAAGGGAATGATTCTTTTTTCCTCGATCTCCTAGAGAGAGAGCAGGCAGATAAAAATGTACTACTTCTCTGAAAGACTCATGTATAATGTAATAGAATAATACTGACTTCAATTCTTCACTTACAGCTAAGCTTGGAATAATAAAAGACTCTGTGAAACTTAACATGGAAGGAAATTCTCCTTGGGCAATATCTGGTGGGGAATATAGAAATTGGAGAAATAAAGAATTACCAAATGTTTCTTAGTTGCACTTAGTCACTTCGATTCATTGGATTACAATTGTACTGGAAGCAAGTCATAATACTAAACAATTACTAATGTTTCAGGCTTAAATACCAGCTATGAAAATTAAAATAACTTGAGTAAAGGGTGAGTTTGTAACTGACTTTTACAACAGGTTACCATTTCCTAGGCATTGCTAATGAGGCTCATGATGATATAAACACATCTTACAATTAACTCTGGAGAGTGATGGAATGATTTCACGATTGTGATGACTAACATCATCACATATTTATTATTTGCCCACAAAATATAAACTTAGGTAGTAACTGCTATGGACATGACCTACAATATAATTGACACTAATATTAAAAATGCTCTTTCTAACTTCAAGTAGTACATAGTAGTTTATGTGGTTTATATGTTTCATATATATTGTATATATTTCATTAAAACAATTTTTTAAAAAATTTTAAGTTACAAAGTAACACACCAGCTTTGAATACAAATTATGGGTAGTGGTAGTAGAGTGCCCATTTTTTATAAGTACTTGACATATTTTCTGTGATCCCCTATTGCTTGAAATTTATGTCACCATTAACTTTTCTTTATTGTTAGAATAATATGATGTGATGGGTATCCATTAGCAGTATAAGTTTTGTATTAAAAGGCATGCATATTAGCTGAGATTTTGAGACACTGGCACAAGCATATTACAACATGATTTCTACTAAATTTTATTTTTAATCTATCTAGAATTCATTTTGGTAATTGTTATAACACAAGAATCTCACTGTTTTGTTTTGTTAATAATCAGAAAATTAATCAAAGAGCATTAGAAAATTCATTTTTCCTTTGGTGATCTAAAATGTCACCTTTCTGTGAATTTAAACCTGCACTTATTTGAATCTAAATTTCGTATTTTGTTTCATTAATCAACCTGTCTATTCTTGTTCTAGTACCAAATTATTTTAATTATTGCAGTTTCAAGCCCAGTTAACACTGAATAAATTACTTCATATGTTAAAATAAGATTTTAAATTTCTTCCTGTGGATAAGTCCAGATCCTTATCCACATGATGGGAGGTCAGGGAGGAATATGATGAAGGACACTTGGTTCACAGCTGTTCCAACACCTACCAGATATAGCAATCTCACCTCTCAGAAGAGTTTCCCGTGCTGCATTCTAAATGTGTGCAGACTTTTTTTTTATAGTGCACAGACATTTTAAGCCTTGACAAGAACTTTCCTTTAGTTCATTATTTGTAGAGAACCAAAGTGGAAAGAATAGTCAAATCCTCTGCAAGTTTTCATCTGGCATCTCTTCATTTTGTTTGGAACACAAAGATGACATGAGAGTGGGTGAGTGAGTGGCAACTGTGTCTCATCTTACCTGCTCCTTGCTGTGTGACCTTGGTTACAAGGCCCTCACTTCCAGGATCCTCCTTTCTCCATAATGTCTGGACAAGAGAAGTCCTTGTGTCATAGCTTTTCCAAAAAGGCACTTAGAAAAAGTAGTTATCAGTAGAATTATTATAATGTTATTACTACTATCATGCACCTTTAAAATCTTAAGTTGTTACAGATAAGAAAGGTACAAAGGATAGGCAAGCTCCTAGTACTGTACATCTGAAAGGTGAGATTGGTGGTGATGGGCTTCTTGGTGGAGAAGGAAATCAGACAGCCATCAACAGAAAGAAAATATTGAAACAGTTTTTCAGGTATTACATGTATTTTCTGCTTTAAGAAAACCCATTGTAGAATTCACTTCACAAGAATATAATTTTAACCTATTTCAGTATGTGTCTCTCTGTGTATGTTATTAAAAACTAGTGATTTGATGTGGGAGGAAGAAAGAATATGAGGCTTAAGGACAGGAAGTCACTGTACCTGAAGTTTAGAGAAGAAGAAGCAGATATTCATGACATGTTTAAGAGATGCCATATTTTGACCTAAATCTTTATATTTTGAATCCTATATAAAACTTTTCCAAAAATATAAGTATTGTGTTTAAAAGGGAAAAAAAAGCTGAAGAAAGAAGGAAAGGAAAGGAGAAAAGTGGAGTGCATATTTATTTGCCAGTGTGAGTCAGACTGATTAGGGTTCCAGAGCAGGTCTCTGATCCTGGACTAGGCTGTCCTGTTGACAGAGGTTGGGACTTGGCATCTTTGCCCCCCTTTGTCAAGGAGTCTTCAAATCACAGTCTCCTGAGCCTTGGGACACTAGAAAATGCAGCCGACCTACATGATCTGCTTGCGGAATAAAAAATAAACCCCTGGCCAAAGGCACAGGTTTGACTCCCAACTAGCCCCACCCCTAGCTCTGCTGAGAGGTGTCAGCTTTGATTAGCTTTTCTGACTCTGACATTCATCAGCTCAGTGGACTGTTCAGCCTCTGCTCCTTCCTTGCTGCTGCAGTAGTTGGTTCCCTGTACTGTCTGATGAGCTGGCACAGCTGGCTGATCAGGCTGCAGCCCAATCAGCTTTCCTCCCACCTA
The DNA here is from genome assembly GCA_004024805.1 of Geosciurus inauris. Lineage (NCBI taxonomy): Eukaryota > Metazoa > Chordata > Mammalia > Rodentia > Sciuridae > Geosciurus > Geosciurus inauris. The sequence goes on along the minus strand of PVHX01027613.1, from coordinate 6,105 downwards.
GACTCCTGACTGACCTTGTTCTGCCTTTGCCAGTCCCCATCCCTCAGATCCTCTTGCAGCTGAATCTCCTATTCCTGCTGACTAATCCCACCGTTGTCTAATCTGCCCCATGGACAGTTTGATTAGCTGCTCCTTCCTCCCAGCCTGCCAGCCCTTCCTACTGCTACCAGCTGTATCCAGCCTGCTGGCAGCTCATCATCAATTCCTTCTGACCCCCCATTAGCACTGCTGGCTGATCGACTTAAGGCTTTTTCTCTGTAACTCTGATCTACCGCTGTCTCCCTCCATTATGGTTCTCTTATCAGCCTCCTGACATCTTTTTATTTTTTTTGTTGCCTACTGTATTCTCTTGCGTTTAATTAAGCCATTTTAGTACCAGTCACTTGTGCATAGTCTTTGAGGTTGGGGTCACCTAAATGGCTACCTTTGGCAAATGATACCATTTCAATGCAGTCTAAGTTCAAATGCTCACTTCACATCTTCCCCCAAATGCCAACAGTTGGTGTTGGTATCTGACTTTTTGTATCTAATGAGCTGTATCAGTACTTTTCACACTTCATGGGACAGCCTGACTTGTAACATGTTGCTACTGCGATTTGGAATATTTACTGAGAATCCTCTTTCCCTTGACCTATTCTCTCAGTAATACTTCTTTATGTAGTCATGGGACCAGAGTGAGAGACAATTTGGATTCAAAAACCATATGTTCATCATTTACCTGTGTGATCTTAGGAAAGTTATTTAAACTCTCTCATGCTGAATTTCTACATCTCTAAAATATTTCATGTATTTAGTCAACAAGTAGTTCTTGAGTAACTCCCATGGATAGTCATCAAGTTTAGAGCTCCATACGGTTCTATAAACAAGACTTTCAAGTTCCCTGAATAACTACAGTTTACATTCAAGGATGAAAATGTTAAACACATAAGTAAGCAAATCAGAAAAACTCCCAAAGTGGGAAGTGCAAGATATAAAAAAGAGTAATGGAATAGGAGAGGCCAAGGGGTAGAAGAGAAAATTGAGGTAGTAGAATTGGAAAAAGACTCTCAGAAGGCAACATCTGAACTGGCACCTGAGGATAGGATCAAGGCAGACATGTGATGATCTAGGGCTTGAAAATACAAGACAGATGTAACAACAAATATGAAGACTGCTGCAAAGCACAGCATGTCAGCAGATCGCGAGGAAGGCTGGAGTGTCTGGAACATCAAGAAAAACGGAAGTTTCTCTGAAGTACAAACACGAAGGCAGAGGACTGATTGTTTGAGGCCAGACAAGGTAGGAGAAGGGGGCTGGGTTATATTCTAATTATTAGAGATTCAATCTAAATTAGCACTGTTTAATAGATTAATAGAAATTCCTGTGATGATTAAATGTATAATACCTGTGCTGATACAATGGCTACTAGCTACCTATTTTCACTGAGCCTTCAAAATGGAACTACTGTGATTGGGAATCTGGATATTTTGTATTTCTAACTTTAATAAAATTGAATTTTACTTAAATTTGAAGAGCTTAATTTAATAAAACTTTAAAATTTCAAAAATTTAATTTAATCAGTGAAGATGTTAATTTAATACACTTTAATTAATTTATATTTTATTCAAGATTAGTTTAATAATTTAATTTAAATGCAAATTGCCTTCTCTGACTTCAGATGAAGAGTGTTCTACAGAGTGAAGCATAGCTTTAGAAAAAGCATTAACAAAATGCACCTCATATCTCTCCTGGTCCATGGTGAGTCCATCTCAACTGAGCAATGAAACCAAGAGTTGGATCTGAGGCTTCCTCACGTTTAATGGAATAATAGAAACTCTCCTATTGCTACTTTGCATATTGGGTCTTTCAAAAAATTGCATTTAGAAATAATTTGACACTAGATTAAAAATAGCATCGAAGTCAGAGCAATATAGATTTAAATAATCCTTTGATCACTTCTTAATTTATAGAATGTATTCAAAACATTGCACCCTAGTTTCCTTACCTGTAAAAGGGGATGGAAATACTACTACTACTATCCTTAGAAGTCACTTGTGTTGATTAGGAGGGATAATTCAGGCAGTGTTTAGCAGAGTGCTTGGCCTATAGCATGTACTCCAAAGATACTAAAAACTACAGTCACTGTTATTTGAAGACTGACTGATCCAAGGAGTTGTGAGCCTACTCAGAGAACTTGACATTCAGCCAGCTTGATGATCTGAGTGTTTCAAAGACCTTTCTCTATTCAAGGTCACACAACTATGAAAGGTATGAACTGAGACTTAACTCTAGATGAACATGATTCTAGAGTTACTGATACTGACCACTTGGCCTCCATCTGAATTCTGTGAAGTTATGCTGTAAACATATTATTTGAATTATTAAATATTTAATAAATGTACAAGGCAAAGGAAACATTGTCAATGATAATTATGAGATAATATCATCATGGAAGTCTATTGGCACTTTCATGATTTATACTTCTAAATGATTAAAAAACAACTACTACTACTTCTACTCTGATGGGCGCTGTGGCACATACCTATAATCCTAGCAGCTCAGGAGGGTAAGGCAGAAGGATCACAAGTTCAAAGCCAGCTTGAGCAACTTAGTGAAGCGCTAAAGCAAAGTAGTAAGACCCTGTCTCTAAATAAAATATAAAAAAAAAGGCTGGGGTTGTGGTTTAGTGGTTAAGTACCCCTGGGTTCAATCCTTGGTACAAAAACAAAACAAACAAAGAAAGAAAAATCTACTCTATCTGTACTTTAGAATAAAATTCAGTTCAAAAATTCTTAGCAGGGGCTATGACATTTGAGATGTGGGGCTCATCACACAATTTTTACATTTATCTCTTACTAAGAATCCCTGCTGCTCTTAGTGATTGGATAGATAGCTTCTAGGAACACTGATTCATTAAATTATAACTCTATCATATAGATACTATAATTATTTCTATTTTATTCTAAATGAAACTAATACTTTGATGAATTAAGTAATCCATTTAAGGTCATATAACTAAGATGTGGTTGAGCTAGGATTTGGATGCAATGACAGTCTGGCGGAATGTTATGGATTGGATATGAAATATCCCCTGAAAATCTCATATATTAGAAATATAGAAACATTTCTAGTGTAGCAATGTCAGAGATGAAAAGACTGGTTATGAGAGCTGTGACCTCATTAGTGCACTAATCCATTTGATGGATTAATAATTTGAATGGACTTCTGGGTGGTAAATATAGGCAAGTTGGGCATGACTGGAGGAAGTATGTCACTGAGGTCATACCCCTGGGGAATATATATTGTCCCTGGATCCTCTCTTTCTCTTTTTCCTGGCTGCCAGCAGTTGAATAGCCTTGCTATACTATGACCTTTGCCATGATGTTCTTCCTCACCTTGGGCCCACTGCAATGGAATTGGCTGACCATTGACTGAACCGCAAAAACTGGGAGCCAAATAAATTTGTCCTCCTGTAAGTTGTTCTGGTCTCGTTCTTTGGTCACAGTGATGACAAGATGACTAGCCAAGAGAATAAACCCTGCAGTTAGAAGACCATGTCTTAGTCTATAAAATGGGAACATGTATTGTCATAACTTGATAGGTGGTTTGAATGATTCAATGGGATGATACAGTAAAACTTTTCAATTTATATGAATTAAAATTTCAACTTGCATAGAAATTATTCTCTGCCAAAACATAACTGGTTGATCAGAAAGTAAAATAAGTAGAGTGCAGATCACAGAACTGATGTCATATCTAAGGCTGATGAACTTAACAAGCTACCCTGGGGGTTCATCCATCCTGCAACCTGAGATTGCCCAACACACGTGCCCGTTGTGTTTCTTGTAAATGGTTTGTAAAGAGTTGATGGACTCATGAGAGAAGGTATCTGACTACCACCCTCAATTGCTAACATAAGTTATAATGGGCTTTTGTAACTTAAACAGTTGCACCAAGACTGTCAACCAATTATTAGGAAAGATGCTACAATAATGTCAACAATTTCAGATTACATGTATTCAAATCCTCCCAACTTTAGTTGGATTTTGCTAAGTCCTGACAATTTAAACCAAAGACTATTTAACAGAAAAAGGACCTGACAATTTTTCAACCATACAAATAAAAACTGACAAACTTAAACAAAGCATCATTCCTTCATATTTTTAGTTGACGTTCATGGAAGCTTCTATGTGCCAAACAGGGCTGTTAGGTCCTTGAGATCCTGATAAAGACAGATGAAGTTTCCTACCTTCTTGGGACTTGCATTTCAATAGGGAATGTTACAGTTCAGATCTGGAATGTCTCTCACAGGATCATGTGTTGAGGAATTGGTCCCCAGAAGATGATGTTATTGGGAGGTGGTAGAAACTTTAGGAGGCAGAAATGAGTTGGAGAAGTAAGTCACTGGGGCATGCCCTCGAAGGAGATATCAGAACTCCTGGCTCTTCTTTCTCTGTTTATTTCCTATTTCCCATATGCCACAAAGGGAGCAGCTTTGTTCCACATGTGCTCCCTACCATGATGTTATACCTTTATTCAGTTTCACAGGAATGGGCCAAGCAACTGAAAACTTCTGAAACTCTGAGCCCAAATTAATCTTTTCTTATCGTAACTTTATTATCTAAGGCATTTTGTCACAGTGATGGAAAATTAACAGAGAAAATTGGTACCAAGAAGTGGAGGTCATTGTCAAAACTATATATGACTGTATGATTAAGCAGCCTTCAGAATGGGTATGTGAAAGACATTTTCAAAACTTTAGAGAAGCAGGCTAAAGAAAACTTAGACTGCTATAAAGGAAGCTTAATGAGAAATTCTGATGGGAGCTCAGAAGACCAGAATGTTAATAGGAGTAGAGAGAGTAAAGTCTGTGAAAATGTGGTTTCAAATGGAAATGAGGACTCTATTGAGAAGTACACTAATGTTACATTCTGGTAAAGATCTTGTATATATTTTGTCCATGCCCTGAGATTTTGTAGAGGTTGAGTTTTAAAGTGATGGATGAATTAATCTAGTGGAAGAAATTTCAAGGCAGCCCAGCATCAAGACAATGTCATGGGTATTGCTGAATATCTTTAGCTAAGTTTACAGTGATAAATGGGAGCAAAAAATAGAGTGTAAATATTTGAAAAATTTGCTCTTTGACTGGAAAAGGAGCATATTTAAAGTTGAGGCAAGAGAGGATGTGATTGTGAAAGAGATTACTGCCTTTAGACAGAAGCCAACTACTTCACACTGGGATAATAGGAAGATGTCTCAAAAGGATTTCAAAACGGGCAAAACCCTATGCACCACAGGCTCAAGGATGTAAATGTATAAACCCATTTCAGAGACTTTGCTAGAGGAAAGAGCCCCCACACATCCTGCTTGCATAGGACTATCTGAGAATTGTTTCTCTGTGATTTGTTTCCCCCTGTTCAACCATTCAGGTACTCAGAAGCCACCATGGCCATGAGTTCATCAAAGTTTGGAATTACCCAGGGTATATGTGTGTGTACGTGCACGTGTGCATAGATGTGTGTGTGTGTGTATATATATATACAGTTGTGTGTGTGTGTGTGCATGGATGTGTAATGTAAGGATTACAAAGTAATGAAGGCTTCCATCAAGATGTCAAAAGAAAGAGAAACTAGTGTGAGGATTATTATATTAAACTTGCCTAAGAAAGAGAATGATTTGGCCTAGAAGGGAGGTCTAAAGATTATTTAAAAAATGATAAAATTTGGAACATATTTTGAAAGAAGAGACCATAGAACTTACTGATGGATAATATGCAGTTGTTAAAGGAAGAGGGATCTAAAAGGTGTTCACCAAGTGCGTAAGGCAAATAGAAACTTGATGCAAAGGACTTTTCAAGTATTTGCAATGTTTGATACAGTGCATAGAGTCCAGCACATATTAAATTTCTAATAGGAATTAGGAGTAATTTATATTTTTATTATCATTACTCAACAAGCATGTATTAAATACTAAAGGGTTGGTATATCAGGTAGTATTATCTGTTCAATAATTAACATAAATATCCAAAAGACAACTTTCTTCCTGGAGTCCATGTGTTGCTTAGTAGCTCACCTATTTTTCTGTCTGGGTCTTTTGCCTTAATAATTTACTTTTTGTACCAAACTT
>PVHX01027612.1:0-12861 GCA_004024805.1 Geosciurus inauris | reverse complement strand
GAAAGGAATGGGGGGCTGGGATTATGGTGCAGTGGTAGCGTGCTCGCCTAGCGCGCATAAGGCACTAGGTTCGATCCTCAGCACCACATAAAAATAAAAATAAAGAAATTTTGTCACCTACAACTAAAAAATAAATATTAAAAAAAAAAAAAGGAAAGGAATGGCTCACTAGCGGAACCGATTAGCAAAGTTTTAGTTTGGGGGGGTCCAGTATATGTGAATGTTAAATTCATTGAAATACACCTTTTGGTGCTCAGTTCTGTTGTTTAAGAGACAATTATTAGATGAAATAGTCTTCTAGTTTTCTAGAAGACTTGGCTTTGTATGGGACAGTTTTGAAAGAGCTTCTTAATTAGAAGCCTTAGAGCAACCAGGGTTAAAAGAAACAAATACATGGGCTGGGCTGTAGCTCAGTGGTAAAGCGCTTGCCTGGCATGTGTGAGGCACTGGGTTCAATTCTCAGCACCACATAAAAAATAAATAAAATAAAGATATGTGTCCATCTGCAGCTAAAAATATTTAAAAAAAAAAAAACATATATATTTATGTAGTATTTGGACAGTTCAAAACCCACATCCTAGCTGGATGCCATGGCTCATCCTGTAATCACAGCTACTCGGGAGGCTGAGGAGAGAGGAGTGCAAGTTGGAAACCAACCTGGACAACTTAGCAAGACCCTGTTTCAAGATAAAAAGGGCTGGAGAGCTGTACCACTTGGTATTTATCCTAAAGAACTAAGGTCATCATATACAGTGATATAGGCATACCCATGTTTATAGTAGAACAATTCATAATAGCCAAACTGTGGAACCAGATGTCAACTGGCTGTCAACAGATGAATGGATAAAGAAAATGTGAGCCAGATGCAGTGGCGCAAGCCTGTAATGCCGGTACTTAGGGAGGCTGAGACAGGAGAATCGCAAGTTCAAAGCCAGCCTCAGCAACGGTGAGGCACTAAGCAACTCAGTGAGACCCTGTGTCTACATAAAACACAAAATAGGGCTGAGGATGTGGCTCAGTGGTCAAGTGCCCCTGAGTTCAATCTCCAGTACAAAAAAAAAAAAAAAAGAAAATGTGGCATATATACACAGTGTAGTTTTATTCAATCATAAAGAAAAATGAAATTATGTCATTTGTAGGAAAATGGATGGAACTAAAGACCATTGGCAAAATAAGCCAAATTCAGAAGGTCAAGGGGTATGTTTTCTCTCATGCGGAAGCTAGAGAGGAAAAGGGAAAAAGAAAGGTGGGAGTGGATGGATCTCATGGAAGTCAAAGGGAGATCAGTAGAGGAAAAGAACCAAGGGTGAGAGGCGGGGAGTTAGGGGAAGTGCTGGGGGTGATATTAGCCAAATTATATTGTCATATGTGTACATGTATGAATATGTAACAATAAATCCCATCATTACGTACAACCATAATGCACCAATAAAAAAAAGTCCAAGAGCTCTTTGGAGATGGAACTTTTGAAACAGTGAAGTTTCATTCATCTTCCTTCAGAGTTAGCTTTGAATAAAACCTATTTTCCTACCCCTCTCCCCAAGAAAAGGACTGGGGATGTACCTCACTGGTCGAGCATTTACCCACCGTGCCAGGGACCCTGGGTTCAATACACAGTACATACTCACATAAAAGCACATATTCTAAAATACAGATTTAATTTTATAGTGTAATCTGAACTAGTTGAGGTATTATTTACTTTAACATATTACTTTTTGGATGGAGAAATTAAGGTTTATATTTAAGGCTCTTGGAATGTGAGTACATGAAGAAAAACGCAAGCTATTCACTCTTGACCTCAAGTAGCCTGTAGTTTAGTGAGGATTCTAAGTCAGGTATCAAAGTATACCTTTAGTATGTATCCTTAAGATTGATAAAACATTATACACGTATGGGCAGTATTTAATAAGTGACACAAGTATATAATAAGAGACCCAAGAGTAGTGAAAGGTGTGAGGTGAGGAGGAAGATGTGGTTAGGTGTGTTAGGGAGGGCTCCTTAGAGAAAGGAATGGAGTCACTCTCACCACCAGCTAATGACACCAGAACTAGAATTGGCCTGCTTCTTTTCCCTGTGACATGTTAGATCTTTATGGGTGGGGTGAGTGCTTAGGACTCATAATTATTTTTTACCTAAAATTTTTCTTTTTTTTTCATAAGCAGGCTTGGAAAGTAGCCTTTTTTCTACACTGCTCCATTAAGGGTCTCTTACTTGCCATCACCTGAGCTCAGGGGTCACTCCAACCATAACTTCCCTAAAGACTTAGTGACATACCTACATTTTTTTCAGAAAGCAGCAGAATATTCACTTCAAATTAGAATGTTGATAATACTTTTTTGTCTTTAACCTATTTGATTTTGTTGTTGTTGCTTTCGTTTTATTGGTGAATGCAAATAAAGCCTGAGCTTTAGCTGGTCGTTCTGGGCATGCTCCTGTAGTCCCAGCTATTCGGGAGGCAAAGGCAGGAGGATAACCAGCCTAGGAATTCAAGGCCATGCTGGGCAACATGGTGAAACGCTCTTAAAATAAAAACAAAAACAAAACAACCTTAGCTTTCTGGAACCCTTGGTCTCTGAACAACTAATTTTTCAGATAGTTAAAAGTATAACCTGAGGGCTGGGGCTACAGCTCAGTGGTAGAGTGCTTGCCTTGCATGCATGAGTCACTGGGTTTGATCCTCAGCACCACATAAAAATAAATAAATAAAATAAAGATATTGCATCCATCTACAACTAAAAAAATATTTTTTAAAAAAAGTATAACCTGAGCTACTTGAACATTCATTATTTTTTGTGGAAATCTTTCCATGATAAGCTGTTTACTTTTCTGCTGTCATATCATATAAATGATACTTAATGTAATTTAACATTTTCTTAATGGCTTTAGTGTTCTATGTTCTAATTACTAGCAATAATTATGATGTGATATTTAAAATCTAGATTAGGGATTGACAGGTGATGCACCACAGACTAGATCCCACCTGCCACCTATTTTTTAAATAAACTTATTGGAACCCAGCCACATCCATTTGTTTATATATTGTCTGTCAGCTTTGAGTGACAAAGGCAGAGTTGAATATTTGCCATAGAGACTATATGGTCCACAAATAGTTACTTGGTAAATATTCACAAAAATTTACGGAAAATGTTTACCAACCTTCAGCCGAGATCATGGGGTATTAGAAATGGAGAGAATGTAGTCCGGGCCTCTTACACTACCTTTGAGGAAACCAGGGGCAGGAGAATCTGACTTTCAGTGCCATATTTTACTGAGGCGAATATGGGTGACTGACTCCTCCCCACCCAGAGGATGGAACTGTTTACCTTCTACTCCTGCACTGACTCTTGTCCTCTATCACAGTTGTCTGCTACTAATGGCTTCCAGCCACTATGGAACTCTTCTCTTCCCTTTTTCCCCTTCAGTCTGCTGCCATGTTTTTCATGCTTTTCTGCTAGGCTGCATTTTTGCATCTGAGGTTTTCTAAACTTTATGATATGTTACTAGGTATTCAGTATTTCTTAGGTATCAGAGATTTTGATGTGATGTAATTTTTTTTATGGGCATTTCAGTATTTAGAGTTACCCCTTGGGAAGATCAAATTTGACCAAATTTAGACAGTTAGCCTTTCCATCATTAGAATACATTTTTTTCTCCTGTATGAGTAATGAATTTCACTTATGAATAAATTTTAATATTTAGGCTGTTGCAAAAATGGTTCAACAGTGCTGTACTTACGTTGAAGAAATCACAGACCTCCCAGTCAAACTTCGATTAATCGATACTCTACGAATGGTTACAGAAGGAAAGGTGAGTTTTAAGTATCTGTGTATGTGTGTATGTTTATTTTTTTTTAATTAAAAAATATTTTTTTAGTTATAGATGAACACAATACTTTTATTTGTTTTTATGTGGTGCTGAGGTTTGAACCCATTGCCTCACACATGCTAGGTAAGTGCTCTACAACTGAGCCACAATATGTTTATTTTTATATAAAAAATTCATAAAATGCTATCAGCTAATACATCTGTTACTATTTTTGTACATTCCTTTATAGTATCTTCCCATATGTAAATGAATATATTTAAATAGTTTCAGTCTTGATATGACTGGATTTTTCTAGGAATTAGTGAACTTATCCCAAATTTTATGTAGCTTTTTAAAAATCAATAGAAATTCTATAGGGCTAGGGTATGGGGAGAAGGGTAATTTAGATATGGGGGAAATTACATACAAAGGTATCTAAGTAAGAAGCACATGGTATACTTAGGAAACTTTAAGTACTTCAATATTACTGGAAGTTAAGGTTGTAGGGAGTTTGGGGTGAAAGGGGTTGCAGAATTCACTCAGTAGACTCTTTAGGTTTATAGTTAAGTCTTTAATGTTTAAGTTCTTAGAAATTCTAAGTCTACTAACATTAGTTATGTTTACAAAAAATGCTAACAACTTTAATACTTAGCAAGATCAGATATGTTTAAAGTAGTCTTGTATATAAAGATGAATTGGGCTGGAGGTGTAGCTCAGTGGTAGATCACATGTTTAGCTTGCATGATGTCCTGAATTCAGTCCTCAACACCAAAAAAGAAAAGATAAATAGATAAATCAGACTTAGAGCAATGATAGAATTGTGAAATTGTAGACATTGAGCTGCATTTCCTCTTTATGTATGTTATTTTTCAAATATCCAATTCTTTTAAAGTCACTTTCCATTTTTTGCACCGGTTTATATAGCTTTTGTTCCTATTATTTGTTAAAGCATAGTAATTTCCTATTTAGGTTCTGAAAGCAAAACTGAAAAATATAGATAATGTTTCATAGAGACATTTTCTTTAAAATTGTATTTATGAAATATAAAATGTCTCACAGCTTTATACATGTCAGAGTGCACAATAGCAGCAAGATAAGTACTATTATACATAATAATAATTCAATTCTACCTTTTAAATTTTAATGCATTTTGACTGGGGGTGTAGCTTTGTGGTAGAGCATTTGCTTGGTATGTCTGAGGTCCTTGGTTCCATCCCCAATGCTACAAAAAATAAAAAACAAAACTAAATAAATTTCAGTACTTTTCAACAGAAATTTTGATAATATAAATTTCTTTTATTTGTAGATTTATGTTGAAATTGAGCGTGCTCGACTGACTAAAACATTAGCAACTATAAAAGAGCAAAATGGTGACGTGAAAGAGGCAGCCTCCATTTTACAAGAACTACAGGTAAGGTGCTGCATTTTAGAGTTTGTAAAGCGACTTATAGAGTTAGCAGTGTCTTGTGGAAGTAGCTGACTTGGATGCCTCATCACTTTTTGTTAAACCATTGAGAATAAGAATGAATGCAACAATGCGAGGTTATTCAGGCCACTGGAAACTATGTAATAACAGGCCAACTACATTTAACTTCTAAAACACTTTGAAGAAAAGTTAGGAACAACATATTTACCTTGATTTTTGTGACATTTAAACATTTGAATAATCTTCGAAATTTCAGTAAAATAGGTAATTCGCTGGGCACAGTGGTGCGCACCTTTAATCCCACCAACTCAGGATGCTGAGGTGGGAGTATCGCAAGTTCAAGGCCAGCCTCACCAGCTTAGTGAGGCCCTGTCTAAAAACAAAAAGTAAATAAAAAGGACTAGGGATTTGGCTCAGAAGTAAAGTGCCTCTGGGTTAAATCCCTAGTACCGAAAAAAGGAAATATAGTTAATTCATGTACTGTTTACTTATGCCTTAGGAATATGGTTTTTGTTTTGTTTTGTTTTGTTTTGTTTTGTTTTGTTTTTTGGTACTGGAGATTGAACCCAGGGGCACTTGACCACTGAGCCACATCCCCAGCCCTATTTTGTGTTTTATGTAGAGACAGGGTCTCACTGAGTTGCTTAGCGCCTCGCCGTTGCTGAGGCTGGCTTTGAACTTGCGATTCTCCTGTCTCAGCCTCCCTAAGTGCTGGGATTATAGACTTGCCCCACCGCATCCGGCTAGGAATATGGTATTAATTATTTGTTTTTGTTTTTGTTTTTGTTCTCTTTTTCCAGTCCTAGGGTGTAACCAGTGATCCATATCCTTAGTTCTTTTTATTTTTTGAGACAGGGTCTCACTTAGTTGCTTAGGGCCTCGATAAATTGCTGAGACTGGTCTCAAACTTGGAATCCTGCCTCAGCCTCCCATGTCACTGGGATTAAAGATGCGCGTCACCATGCCTGGCTCATTGTCCTCATTGTCCTGGTCTTCTTCTTCTTTTTTAATATCTCTATTTATTTATTTTTATGTGGTGCTGAGGATTGAACCCAGTATCTCACACATTCGAGGCAAGCGCTCTACCACTGAGCTACAATCCCAGCCCCTTCTTTTTTTTTTTTGATACCAGAGATTGAACCCAGGGGCGCTTAACCACTGAGCCACATCCCCAGCCCTTTTTGTAGTTTAGTTAGAAACAGGGTCTCACTGAGTTATTTAGGGCCTCGCTAAGTTGCTGAGGTTGAGTTTGTAACTCGCGATCCTCCTGCCTTAGCCTCCCAGCTGCTGGGATCACAGGCATGTGCCACCACACCCGGCTGTCTTCATTCTTTTTACATTTTTTTTTTTAGTTGTTGATTAATCTTTATATATTCATTCATTTATATGTGGTGCTAAGGATCAAACCCAGTGCCTCCCACATGAGAGGCAAGTGCTCTACCACTGAGCCACAATCCCAGCCCCTGTCTTTATTCTTTTTGGTTTTTTTTTTTTTTTTTTTGGTACTGGAGATTGAACTCAGGGCCACTCCACCACTGAGCCACATCCCCAGCCCTATTTTGTGTTTTATGTAGAGACAAGGGTCTCACTGAGTTGCTTAGTGCCTCGCCGTTGCTGAAGCTGGCTTTGAATTTGCGATTCTCCTGTCTCAGCCTCCCTAAGTGCTGGGATTACAGGCTTGTGCCACCACGCCCGGCTCCCTGTCTTCATTCTTTTTTTTTAATTTTTTTTTAGTTGTAGATGGACACAATATCTTTTTTTATTTATTTTTATGTGGTGCTGAGGATCGAACCCAGTGCCTCACGCATGCGAGGCAAGCGCTCTACCACTGAGCTACAATCCCAGCCCCCTGTCCTCATTCTTAATGGGTTTGATATCTGATAAATTTCTGGACCAAATTGATTTTGAAGTGGGTGTGTCCATCCCTGTAAGTCCCTAGTTCTGGGAATTGAACCTGGGGCGCTTTACCATTGAGCTTCGTTCCTAGCCCTTTGTATTTTTTATTTTGAGATAGGGTCTCTTTACTGGCTTCAAACTCAGGATACTCTTTCTTCAGCCTGCTGAGCAGCTGGGATTATAGGCATGTTCCACGAACCAAATTTGTTTAACGAGTAAAGAAATATTACCAGAGCTGGGCACAGTGGCGCACGCCTGTAATCCCAGCACTTTGGGAGGCTAAGACAGAAGAATCACGAGTTCAAAGCCAGCCTCAGCAATGGCCAGGTGCTAAGCAACTCAGTGAGACCCTGTCTCTACATGAAACACAAAATAGGGCTGGGGGTGTGGCTCAGTGGTCAAGTACCCCTGAGTTCAACTCCTGGTACAAAACAAAAAAAAAAGAAAAAAGGAAAAAATATTACCAGGGCTTGGGGGTGTGACTCAGTGGTAGAGCACTTGCTACAATGCATAAAGTCCAGAGATCAATCTCCAGCACACAAAAAAAGGAAATGAAAATCGCTTTATAAATGCCATGTTTTAGAACAATATTTTAAGAGAGGCCTTAAAAATGAGACAGCAAAGAGCAAAGAAATAATGAGAAAAGTTTTTCAAGTCATTCTAGTGAATTCAGACTTGGTCCCTGATACCATCTAGGACTCCCCAGATAAGAAACTTGTCAAAAGTCATTGCCAAGAAGCGATAGAGCTTGGATTCATACTGGACCTATTTGACTTCAAATTGTAGTTATATTTTTATCAATAGCCTTTTAGGTTTACAGCAAAATTGAACAGAAAGTACAGGTAATTCCTGTGTATCTGCTACCCCAAATGTATTCAACCTCCCCCAGTAGTGTGCTCCCCACCAGAGTGATACTATTGGTTATAATCAGTCAGCATGTATTGACTTGTTATCACTCAAAAGTCCATATTTTAGGGCTGGGATTGTAGCTCAGTGGTAGAGCGCTTGCCTCGCATGCGTGAGGCCCTGGGTTCAATCCTCAGCACCATGTACAAAGCAATAAAATAAAGACATTGTGTCCATCTACAACTAAAAAAATATTTTATAAAAAAAAGTCCATATTTTACATTAGGGATCACACTTGGTATTATATGGGTTTTCAGAAATGATGCCACATATCACCTCTGGTTGTATCTTTCAGCATAGTTTCTTTGTTCAAAAAATCTGTGCTCTTCCTATTCATCCCTTCCTCCCACAGACCTTGGCAACCACTGGGTTTTTTGTTTTTTTTTTTTAACTTTCCCCAGTTTTACCTTCTAGGTTCTATTTTTCAACCAGGAGGGTCATGTGACGACATGATCCAACATCCTCTCTGAAACAGTCTTGCCCACAAAAATCTCAAGTCTCCCTTAGAAGCTTCTTGGTTTAATTATCAGTTCACACAGTGGATATGATGGGGACAGAGAAGCCTGTTAAATGATACCACAGGGATGCAGTCAACAATATCTAGACTCTAGAGAAGTATAGGATGATTGACTTGATTTCTTCATCAAGTAAATGACAAGGAAAAAAGAAGTATAGCTGCCAATTACAACATGTGAATCTATTTGGATTCTAATTTACCTTTTAAAATATATGAGACTTGGAGAATGACTAGATACTTGGTGATATAAGGAATCTTTCTATATGGTTTCTTTTTCCTCCCTGAATTTATCTTCTAGAGATACATATTGAAGTGTTTGCATGTAATATGTTGAATAAGATTTGCTTCAAAGTAATTGACATGTGGAGAGTAAGTAAAGATGTGTAAATGAAAGATTGGTGGTTCATTTTGTTTGTAATTTTCCTAAATAAAAATTTACAAAGATGGTGAAAACATTTTCAGACCAAGTAGCCTTCATTGTATTTTGTCAATGTGTCATTTGAATTTTATAAACTCATGCCAAATTTTATATCAGAAATATTTTTCATAATGTTTAATCTGATTTATTCTCTACATTGTATAGTGTAATTCATTTTTTCCCCCAATACTGAGGATTGATCCCAAGGGTGCTGTACCATTGAGCTATATCCCCAGCCCTTTTTGTGTGTGTGTGTGTGTGTGTGTGTGTGTGTGTGTGTGTACCGAGGATTGAACTCAGGTGTACTCCACCACTGAGCCACATCCCCAGCCCTATTTTATTTAGAGACAGTATCTCACCAAGTTGCTTAGCGCCTCGCCATTGCTGAGGCTGGCTTTGAACTCGCAATCCTCCTGTCTCAGCCTCCTTAAGTGCTGGGATTACAGGCTTGAGCCACCGCGTCCAGCTAAGATTCTTATTGTTTGACAGCAACTATTATTTATTTAATTTTGTTGCAATTCACAAAAATTACTAAATACTATAAACTTATTTGAGTTATTACTCTGCTAGGTGGAAACCTATGGATCAATGGAAAAAAAAGAGCGAGTGGAATTTATTCTGGAGCAAATGAGGCTCTGCCTTGCCGTAAAGGATTATATTCGGACACAAATTATCAGCAAGAAAATTAACACCAAATTTTTCCAGGAAGAAAACACAGAGGTGAGCATATCTGTGACTTTGTATTTATTTTAAGAGAGTTTGAATAAAACCCATGAACCCCACTTTATTTTGTGAACTTTTTTTCAGAAATTAAAGTTGAAATACTATAATTTAATGATTCAGCTGGATCAGCATGAGGGATCCTATTTATCTATTTGTAAGCACTACAGAGCAATATATGATACTCCCTGTATACAGGCAGAAAGTGAAAAGTGGCAACAGGTAAGATATTCTATTATTTTGAGACTATGAATTGCTAAGTTGCCTAGGGTCTTGCTGAGTTGCTGAAGCTAGCCTTGAATTTGAGATCCTCCTGTCTCAGCCTCCTAAATCACCAGGATTACAGGCATATGCCACAGAGCCCAATTCCCCCTAGTACTTCTGGAGTTCAAAATTAAAAATTAATATGTGTAATCATTCCATAATTTTTCAGTTCTTGCCAACATTTCCCTAATGTTTTTAGTCTTGTGTATAACCTGTTGTGTTGTTCAATATTTTTAGGCTCTGAAAAGTGTTGTTCTATATGTTATCCTGGCTCCCTTTGACAATGAACAGTCAGATTTGGTTCACCGAATAAGTGGTGACAAGAAGTTAGAAGAAATTCCCAAGTACAAGTAAGTGCTTTTGTAATTAGCATAGCATGTCTCATTGGAAACACCATTTTGAAAGAAAATTGTCTCACCTGAGTGTACACTTCTTAATTGGTTACTAATATATTGCATTATGTTAAGCAAAATAAGCCAGACTCACAAAGTCAAGGGTTCTTCTGTGTTTTCTCTCATATGTGGAAGCTAGAAATAATTAAGTGGTGAGATGTTTTCAGTATTGCTTAGAAATTAATGTAATGAGGGGCTGGGGCTGTAGCTCTGTAGCAGAGCGCTTGCCTAGCATGCATGAGGCATTGGGTTCCATCCCTAAGCTTCACATAAAAATAAAGGCATGCTGTCCATATACAACTACAAAACTTTTTTTTTAAAGAAATTAATGTAATGAGATTATAACATAGTTTATTCTGAACTACTTATTTAGAAGTTTTGTATCAAGCCAACTAGAGCACCTAATTAGCCCTTTTATAAAGTTATCATTAATAGTTCAGGGCTTGTATTTTTTGGAAATACATACTTCTGATAATCTGTCACATATAAAACACACATACTTCACAATAAGCATGATGGACTTTTACATTTTAAGAGGAATTTTCCCCCTTTTTTTGGGTACTAGAGATTGAATTCAGGGGCACTCAACCACTGAGCCACATCCCCAGCCCTATTTTGTGTTTTATGTAGAGACAGGGTCTCACTGAGTTGCTTAGCACCTCGCCATTGCTGAGGCTGGCTTTGAACGTGGATTCTCCTATCTCGGCCTCCCAAAGTGCTGGGATTACAGGTGTGCGCCATCGCGCCCAGCTCCCTTTTTTTAAATCTGTTTCATAGGTATGTTTACAGTTATTTCAGAAATGGACAGGAAAAAGCAGAATGTTAAGTAGGGAAATGCTTTTTGGAATTGTGGGCAAAATGGTAGTAAAATCGGTTGAATAAGCAATAATCAAATTTGTCTTTTACTAAATAGAAAAGTATAAAAACTTAGCTTTTTGAAATTTGCTATTATACAGGCTAAAAATTCTTTATCTGAAATGCTTGAGATCAGAAATGTTTCCAAGTTCAGCCTGTCACACACCCATAATTCCAAAGACTCAGGAGGTTGAGGCATGATTGTGAGCTCAAGGTTAGACTCTAACTTGTCAAGAACTATCTCAAAATTTAAAAAAAAAGACCTGGGGGTGTATCTCAATGATAAAGTGTCCCTGGGTTCAATCTCTAGTACCAAAGAATAAAAAAATATTTCTGATTCCAGAGTTTTTTGTTTTTGAAATATCTGCATATATTTAATGTGATATCTTGAAGTTGGGACCCCGTCTAAACACATTTGCTTGTTTTATGTATACCTCATAAAAATAGCCTGAAAGTAATTTCAACAGTGCTTTTTCCCCTTATTTTCTATTTCCTATATTATTTTCTATAATTATGCATAATGGTTCATTGTTACATATTCGTGCATGCACATGTTATAACAGTATAATTTGGCCAGTGTCATTCCCTAGTATTTTCCTCTTTCCTCCCTTCCCTTCTCCTTTCCCTGGTCCCTTTTCTCTACTCTGTTATTTTCCCTTCCATTTTCATGAGTCCATACCACTGCCCCCCCCTTTTCTTCTCTAGCTTCCAAATAAGAGAGAACATAGAACCCTTGACTTTATGAGTTTGGCTTATTTTGCTTAACATAATGCTCTCAAGCTCCATCCACATCCACAAATGACATAGTTCCATTCTTTATGGCTGAATGAAATTCCATTGCATATATCTACCACATTTTCTTTATCCATTCCTCTGTTGACAGACACTTAGGCTCCTCCCATAGTTTGGCTGTTATGAATTGTGCTGCTGTAAACGTGGTATGTATGTATCATTGTAGTATGATGACTTGGGATAGCCATTGAAGAGTGGTGCATCTGGGTCACATGGTGGTTCCATTCCTAGTCTTTTTTTTTTTTTTGGTACTAGAACTTGAACCCAGGGGTGTTTAACCACTGAGCCACATCTGCAGCCCATTTTTATATTTTATTCAGTGACAGGTTCTCACCAAGTTCCTTAGTGCCTCACTTAGTTGCTGAGGCTCTTTTTGAATTTGTGATCCTCTTACCTTATCCTCCAAAGCCAGTGGAATTGCGGGCATGTACCACCACACCTGGGCATTTTTTTGTTGTTTATGCTGAGAATTGACCAGGGACATTCTACCACTGAGCTATATCCACAGCCTGTTTTTATTTTTATTTTGAGACAGGGTCTCACTAAGCTGCTGAGGCTGGCCTTGAACTTGGAATCATCTTTTCTCAGCCTCGCAAGCAAGCTAGGATTATAGGTGTGCGTGTACCATGCTCAGCTTCATTTCTAGTCTATTGAGGCAAATCTATACTGGTTTCCATAGTGGTTGTACTAGTTTACAACCCCAACAGTGCAAGTGTTCCTTTTCTCCCGTATGCTCTCCAGTGTTCCTATTCTTTTTCCCAACCCCCACACCCCCCATCCCCCGCGCACCCACTTTGGTACTAGGGATTAAACCCAGGGGCACATTATCACTGAGCTACATCCCCAGGCCTTTTTTTTCCTTTTTCTTTTT
>PVHX01027611.1:0-19167 GCA_004024805.1 Geosciurus inauris | reverse complement strand
ATACACAATGGAATATTACTCAGCAATAAGAGAGAATAAAATTATGGCATTTGCAGGTAAATGGATGGAGTTGGAGAATATCATGCTAAGTGAAGTAAGCCAATCTCAGAAAACCAAATGCCGAATATACTCGTTGATAAGTGGATGCTGATCCATAATGTGGGGAAGGACATGGGAACAATGGTGGATCTCTGTTCACGGGGGTGTAAGGGGGGGAGGGGGCATAGGGACAGCAAGGGTGATGGAATATGATGGACATCATAGCCCTAACTTTATGTATGACTGCATATATGTTGTGATTCTATACAACTTACAACTAGAGAATTGATATGTTATCCTCTATCTATGTATAATGAATCATTTACACTGTTAACATGTAAGCCTAAATAAAAAATAAAAAGAAAAAAAAGAAAATGTGGTCCGGGGCGGGGGTTGTGGCTCAGTGGTAGAGTGCTTGCCTAGCATGTGTGAAGCACTGGGTTCAACTCCCAGCACCACATATAAATAAATGAATAAAACAAAGATCTATCAAAGTCTACAAAAATAATTTAAAAAAAATAAAATGTGGTTTATGTACACAATGGAGTCTTACTCAGCCATAAAGAAGAATGAAATGATGACATTTGCCAGTAAATGGATGAAAACAGAGAGAATCATGCTAAGTGAAATAAGCCAGACTCAGAAAATCAAAAGTTGAATGTTTTCTCTCATATGTGGAAGCTAGAGCAAAATAAATGAAAAAATGGGGTGGGGGTAGAGTAGAATATCATAAAGATATAGGGAATATTAGTGGAGTAGAAGGAGATCAAGGGAGAGAGGAGAGACAGGAAAGGGGGCTAATGCAGAATGAATTTAATAAAATCATGCCATGTGCATACATAAATATGCCACAGGGAATGCTACCTTTAGATATATGTAGAAAGACCTGATCAAAACTAAATAAATGAGTCAAACGAAAGAGTCAAAGGAAAGGAAGATCAGTAGAGTAGAGGAAGAAGAATAGAAGGAATGGAGAGGGGAACCAGGGACTGAAATAGAGTACATCAAATTCCATGCATGTATGATTTTTTCCAAATGAACCCAAATATCATGTATAACTATAATGCACTAATAAAAGAAAAAAGATATTAATCATGATGCTCATACACTAAACACATTAAATTAAAAAAAAAAACTAAGTCAAATGAATTTTGCCAGTATGTTTGCCTAAACTTACAATTAATTCAACAGTATACAAAAACATACAGTATAGGTAGAAATCTAAGACAAACACACACAACCAACGTACATTCCATTGCTTTTATTAGGAGGAAAGAAAAAAAAAACTTAATGATAGGATTAAAATTGAAAGTGGAAACTGGGATGTTTTAATAGAATGACCCAGGAGGTTTATCCCATCTGCCATTTCAGTGGGCATATTTGTCAACTGTCTTTCCTATCCAAAAATTATCTACCAAAAGAGGAAATTCATAGATATTAGTGATGTGGACAAACTGGGAAAATCAAATGGTGTTTCTCTTACTATAGGATATTGGGTTGGGGGTGTTATACGATTTCTAGGACATTAGCTGTTAATCTCACTTTTTATGCCCCTCTGATGTTCAGTATTCCCAAAGTGACAATTATTTACTTATGCTACAAATATCTTCATATCTTCTACAGATATGCTTAACAAGTGGTCAGTCTGATACAATGCCCCCTTCCTTGACACTGCTCTACATTGCACAAATTATGGATATAATATTTTATCATAAAAATAAAAACATCAAATACAAGATTTTTTACCAAATAAAACCATAAAATTAGCTAGATCCAAGATGGCGGGCCACATTCGTTGTTGCTTCATGACCTGGGATTCTAGCAGTGGGCATACTGTTTTTCTGCGAGTTATGAGATGACTATCGACAGCTGCTCCTGTGCAAGAATCCCAGCCAGTCCCCGTGTGGGTCCCCCAGCCTCAGCCTTTGTGCAGGACCTGGGCCGCTTGCCCACACAGGACCCCTCGCATCAGTGCCCACGCTCCATGCAGGACCCCCAATATCTGCTCCTGTGTGGTCCTCCATGTAGCAGCATGGGGCTCCTCTTGTCATCTCCATCTTGGGACACTGCAATTGTTGCCATAGTCCCCTTCGCACATTATCCTGCACCTGAAGACACCGCACAAGGTCTGGAGACAGCTGCCTGCCACAACACTGTACATCACAGAGCTGCATGTCTGAACACGTTGTACAACCTCACTGCCTGACCTGTCCTGATATACCATCTCTGAAAGCAGCCGCCTGCACCTTGGGACACCTTTGTTGCCATCTTGGATTATCCTCACGACTGCCATCACCATCTTTAGTTAATACAGTAATCTTTAGTAAATAATAGTAATCACATCAACACTAGCTATCATTTATTGAGAAGAACTAGGGCAACTCCTAGTTTGGGACACCGGCTGGGGCATAGAAGCAATATCAAGGAGAGGTATTGTAACCTTACAGGGTAACTATAATCCTATAGTTACTATAACACCTCAGATCCACAGTCCTAGAAGGGAAGACACACGAACAACAGGAAAAGACAAGGGAAGAAAGTGCCCCAAACAAACCAAGATACTACATTATTAGAATCCATGGTCAGCACAGCAGAAGAAATGTCAGAGAAGGAGTTCAAGATGTACATAATTAAAATGTTTTGTGAATTAAAGGATGACATGAGAGAGCAAATACAGGCAGCAAAAGATCATTTCTATAAAGAGCTACATAGGCAAATATAGGAAGAAAAAGATTACTTCAATAAGGAGATAGAGATTCTGAAAAAAAAAAACAAACCAGAAATCCTTGAAATGAAGGAAACAATAAACGAAATTAAAACCATATTGGGAGGCTGAAACAGGAGAATCATGAGTTCAAAGCCAGCCTCAGCAATGGAGAGGCACTAAACAACTCAGTGAGACCCTGTCTCTACATAAAACACAAAATAGGGCTGGGTATGGGACTCAGTGGTCGAGTACCCCTGAGTTCAATCCCCAGTACCAAAAAAAAAAAAGAAATTAAAACCATAAAATTATAGCCAGTGTATTCACTATATTTTATCCCTATCTCTTGTCTTAAAAGAAAAGATAAAATCTGAACAGGTGGGTACCCACTGTATCAGGGGTTGAAGCAGCATATCCACATAACCTCTTGGCTTGGAAAAGGCCACAGAAATCCTCCTTCACAGTACCATCATGAGAGATAGGATTCTCTTCTTAGAGATTAACAGACTAATCAAAATAAAAATTATTTCAAATAATCATAATAATAATTATATCAACAGTAGCTATCATTTATTAAGAAGAGCTCAATTTTATTGGGAGCCTACCAAGTCTCAAGTATTGTACTAAACACTGTATATACATTATCTCATTTTAGTTCCCATTAACACATGAGGTAAGTATTATTATTTCAATTTTACAGATGGAGAAAGTGAGGCTTAAAGAAGTTAAATAACCTGCCCAAGATCACACATCTACTAAGTGCCCAAAATGGGATTCAAAGCAGGCCCAGAGTCCAGTCCTTCTCCCCAGTCAAGCCCCTGACTCCCTATGCCGTACAGCCTCTCTCATAACAAGCACACATATAGTGTCTTATGATTTGTAAAGCATTTTAGATATTTAGCAAGAATTTCACATCTACCCTTTCAATGCTCACATCATTTCTGTACGCCTGCCAAGAGGTTATGGCCTGTTTGAGCACCTCTTGGACCATAGAACCCACAGTGGTACACTGTGGAAATTCTTGGAATCTGGAGACAGACACACCTGAACTCACATCCCAGTTCTAGCATTTATTGGCTGTGCGACCTTGGGCGAATGAGTTAACTTTGCTGAGCCTCCTTTTCTTCACCTGAACAATGGGTTTCATAGCCTGGCCTTGCCTTCTGCATAGTGTCTCTGCTCTTAATAAGAAAGTAACTTGTTAATTGCAAAGTGTTGGAAATGAGTTCTTAACCTGGGGTCCACAAATGGGCTGTGGGAGGTTTGCTGAGCCCCTCAATATTGCCTACAAGCTTAGCTTGTATGTATACACGTGATTTCTCCAAAAGACTGACTATATTTTTCAACAGATTACTCTAAACAAGGCATCTGCTCCAGTTAAAAAATACTCATTTCGTCTTTATGTGACTAGAGGACATAAGAGTTTCCCTGGTCAGAGACTATGCTGTCTCCCTAGACCTTCTTTCTATTTTTATTTCTATTTGGCTTCATTTTATGAAGACAATCATATGGAAACAACCCAAAATTTAACAGTACTCTCTCTTGACCCCCATCTTCAAACCTTTGCCTCTCATTTACTCACTTATTCATTCAGAATATATTAAGTGCCAAACAGATGACAAGCATTGTGCTAAGGACTGGGGATATGGCAAGGAACAGCATTCTCTGCCTCATGAGACTTAAGAGTCTGGTGGGGAAGACAGACTCTGGTCTTGAAGGTGCTAGGGAGAAGTCAAGTGTGGCACACTATAAGAGCACACGTAATTCCTGTATCTCCTTCATGTAGGGCACGAGCAGTCCTCTAGCCTAGTAGCTTTTCTCCCAATGCATATAGTTTGTCTAAGTGTTTCTTTGAAAAGAAACAAGAAATGCACATAGATGCTTTCTGATCAGTATAGAAAGCCGCACCTCTGTCACTACAGATACTATATCTTGGGTAGCATAGCCTAAACTCAAATTATTGTATTTCTTCCATTCTGAGGTTCATTAACTTTTAACATTTTAACATCTCTGAAAGTAAGAAGTAACTGCATCCATTTGGTACGTAATACTTTATGTTTTCCAACAAAGATTATTTGTATCAATGATATAAGTTGCAATGAATGGCATATATATATATACACATATTTGTTTGCTTTTGTTTTTGTGGTACTGAGGACCAAACCCAGGGCCTGGCACATGCCAGGCAAGCAGACTACCACTGAGGTACACCCACAGCCTACAGATGGCATCTTTAAATGTTGAAAACATGAAAATATTTCAAGCAATAACATCTTGCCTTTTTGACTCATATATGGTGAAGCATAAGCTGCTTAAAATGTTGGACAATGCCCTCCATAACTGGACCTCTGCCTGTGGCACCAACCTTAATTCTGTCTGCATGCTGCCTTAAGCCCAATGCTCTAGACTTCCAAGCAGCTTTCAGGTGCCAAGTGGGTGGGTAGTTTCAGAATTCTAACAGCTAACATTAGCACATCTTACCAAGGTAAATGAGCATCTCTGGGGCATGACCAAGACTGATCTGACTCCCTAGCTCTAGTCACCTAGCTACCTTCCCACACATAGGAGGCGTTGGCAAAGTTTAATGCATACGTTTAATTCATAGACTTACTATCAACTCAAATCAGGCCTCTGATTTTCACATAGATTGCTGCTAAGCACATCTCTTCCATCCTGTACTTAGGCAAGTGGTTTCAACTGATAGCTTAGATGCTACCCTGTCTAAAAAGCCTTCCCTAATTATTCCAGCCAGAAAGGACCTTTCTTTTCTGAATTCAATTTTGACATTATCCATGGGCTTCAACATTACTTCATCAGCAGGCAGAAGCATGTTTCACTAGAGTAGTTTTTCGGCCATTCTGCGAGTAATGAACACTAAAAAGTACTGTATTTTAGACAACATGCTTAAATCAATTAAAGAGGCCAAAACTACCCAAAGCATGTAAATGCTAATGACCTCACAATCACTATTTCTCTATGTTTAGGAACATAACCACAATTACCACACAGTGTGGAGTTCTGTGAGTGGCACTATTTGCTATCTTGATAGTCCACACCCTCTCAAATACTATCTAAACCAAATTCTTATATGTACCAAGCACTGCACCATGTTTCCTTAATGCTGGCCTGAAATTGTGTTTGGCCTCTTGCTTCTACTCATAGCCAATGGTAGTTACAGCTTCTCACTTATCATGCCTTATCTGGTATACCCTTCCCAGCAGTATTGAGTTTTAGTCATAGCAAAAATGGCATGTTAATGGTAACTGTGAAGTGATGGATATGTTAATTAGGTTGACTGTGGTAATTATTTCCACACATATAGGTATATCAAAACATCATACTGTACATCTTAAATATTTATAATTTTTGCCAATTATACCTCCAAAAAACTGGCAGGGGTGGGGATAAGTGGTGTATGGATCACATAGGTTGTAAAAAACTCACAGTATAGCAGTGGGTGAAAAGTACCTTGGTTGAGATTCAGTGTGAGAGACAATACACACAGCTCACCAAATTCACAACATGTTTGATGAGAGGGAATGTCACTGACCTTATCAGGTTCAGAATATGCGCCCTGCTCCCATACTTGAGCCTGAGCCTCCCAACCTCCCAAGGCATAACGTAAGGCCTCTCATAATTAAGCAGTCTTAATCCTCTGAGATATATGCATGCATCAGGGTGGTCATATGGTAGAAAGAACATTAAAGTACAAGAAATTTGATCTGGTTTGTCTGGCCTCAAATAGCAGCAGTACCCTCATCTGTAACATGACACCATCTTGAAGGGCTCTCCCAGTTTGAACAACTCCTGACCGAGACTCAAGCCATTTATCTCTTTTTTTTTTTTTTTTTTTTTTGGTACTGGAGATTGAACTCAGGGGCACTCGACCACTGAGCCACATCCCCAGTTCTATTTTGTGGTTTATGTAGAGACAGGGTCTCACTGAGTTGCTTAGCACCTCACCATTGCTGAGGCTGGCTTTGAACTCGCGATTCTCCTGTCTCAGCCTCCCTAATGCTGGGATTACAGGCGTGCATCAAGTCGTTTATCTCTAGCTCTCTGTAGCCTAGCTGATGATTGGGGACACATATATGATGAATAAAAGAATGTGGTGATTTGGTTTGTATGTGACCTTGTTTCTTTCATGAGACATATGGCACTGGCATTAATAACAGATTAATTCAAACTTCCTTTATGAAATTGTCAGCAACAGAGGATTCATTCAAGGCCAGATTAGTAGGATAGTTAGGTTTAAGTCTCAAAAAGGACTCAAACTTGTGAAGATGCCATCTCTTCACTGACCAAGGAAACCTATGGTTCCCCAGAGTTACAGGGGAACAGGAAGTGCTCAACAAAAGCCCTGAGTAGATCAAAGGGAACCCTAGTTTACAGTGACAGATTCACAGATTCATGAGTTTGAGTAGGCTGTGTAATAGGAAATGATCCAAAAGTTATTTATGACTTCAGTAACCCTAAGTGGAAGATAACAGACAGAAGTCTTTAGAATACTGAAGAACAAACTAAGCCCTCTTCTGTCCCATATCTTCAGTCACATGCCAAATATCAGCTGGAGGTTACTAGGGTAGAATTCTACTTTTATAATAGCTAGAGTAGGACTTTCAGTTTTACTCAGAAAAAAATGCATTTTTTGGAAAGCAATGGACCAACTTCTCCACTAATCTGTGAAAAAATAGCCCTGGAGCTGCAATTCAAGGGGCTTCTGATTTAAGCCCCATCTCCTTGGGCAGAAGAATGGAACATGATATCAAACGGGTAACTCACTGAATGGGAGGACAGAGACATGAATCTCTTCTAGGCTGTGCCACACAGCCCCCATTCCATCCTGACAATGTGGCAATGCTTCTTCTAGTAGCAATGTGAAAATTGGTAACCCCTTCCCCTGGATCAAAAGGATTTTTTAAGACTAAGATTTTACAAGAAAAACCCTTGTACTCCTTGAAAACACTCCATGGACAAACTGCTCTGAGCACTCTGCTCAAATGAAATACCACCACCTACAGCACTGCAAAGGGTCAGTTCCAAATACAGATTTCTCAAATTCCTAGGAGTGCTGGCTCAGAACACGGCATTGAGAGGAGCACCAGTCCTTGTCCCCAGACCACCCCTCTTCTCTCTCCATTCCCATGCAGGCTTACTACTTACATAAGTATTCCCATGCGCTCACATGTAGAGACTCCAGGCTGCATGCTCATGCTCCATCCACACAGACCCTTGACCACTCCTTAGGTTTAGAGGTGCACATACCAATGTGATGTATTTCTTTCCAATGTGACACATGGAAGGAAACATACAGGGATGAGACTCTTGATGAAGGCCTTGACACCAGCTTGAACTGATTGGAGGGGAAGTCCTGTGTTCTAGGTACTTGGAACAGAGTACAGCAGAGGCATGGACTGTACAGGTGCTCATCTCCTTGGTCCCTCAGACTCTCCTTGCCCTGTAAGGAATACAGGCAAAGGACAGAGAGTCAGAATAAGCATGATGGCAGGGCAGGAACCCCTCTTTCAGTGATCTCAGGGCAGTACAAGCCAGAGAAATAGATGGGGGTTTGTTGTCACAGAAGCTGATATAAATCTTCAGTATCCTGTATACTGACTCAAACTATGAGGGAGTGGCTCAGGCACTCTGGAGCACTGCAGAACTAAGGAGAGTAAAGACAATATACTTATCTGCTTCGTAGGAGGTATCTGGATTAATTTTGGTGGCATGTAGGCAGGATCTCATCTGATATATAAACAAGATATGTGTTTGAAGCTCCACTTTTTGGTTAGTTTTGCACCATAAGCTCTCAACTTCCTTTCACAGGCTGCTCTCAGAAAAAAAAAATTCTGTGTACTTCTCAAGACTAAGCATAGAATTACCATTATACCCAAGAATTCTATTCTTACATATGAGAGAATTGAAAACATAAGCCCACATGAATGTTCATAGCACTACTATTCACAATAGCCCAAAGGTGGGAACAGCCCAAGTATCTATTAAGTAATGGTTCGAAAAACAAAATGTGATATATCCATAAAAGGGAATATTATCTGGCCATTAAAAGGAATGAAATTCTTATTCATTTTACAACATAAATGAACTTTGAAAACATTATGCTAAGTGAAAGAAACCAGACTTAAAAAACCACATATTAGGGGCTAGGATTGTGGCTCAGGGGTAGAGCACTTGCCTAGCATGTGTGAGGAACTAGGTTCGATTCTCAGCACTGCATATAAATAAATAAAATAAATAAAGATCCATCAACAACTTAAAAACCCCCACAAATTATAAGCCCATTAATATGAATTCACAATAGACAAATATATAGACATAAAGCAGATTAATGGTTGCCAGGAGGGTGGGAGAAAAAGGGATTAGGGAGTGACTGTTAAACTAGCATGGATTTTCATTTGGGGTGATGAAAAAGTTCTGGGTCTAGATAGTGGTAATATGTATAACACTGAATGCACTAAATGCCACTGAAGGGCTTGCTATACAATGATGACAACAGTAAATTTTATGTCATGGGTATTTTGCCATAGTAAAAAAATACACATTCATGCAAAGGTAATGATCATTGATAATAGCTTATGGGTTTAAATTGTTAACATCATTTGAAAGTAGTATTTGCTGAATTTCAACCATCTATCAGATACTTTACATCTCCAATAAAGGTCACAATACTCTAGAAATTAGGCATTTTTTCTCTATTTTAAAGATCAGAAAACTGAGAAGTGAATTGTTTTATCCAATATCTGACATGAAGTGGGAGCACTAGAATTTAAATCCAGATCTAATTGGCTCTCAAGTTTATACACCTGATTATGTAAAGAACAAGGCCAAATAGTAGAATTTGGGGCATTGGTCAGCAGTTCAGAGAGATTTAAAGGGCAGAGTGCCTCCTGCACCAGAAAAATCAACCAACCTGGACATTCTCCAGCTAAAACAGTAGTCTCCAAACCTCTGTAATCTCTAACCCTATCAGTGTTAAAATCTGAGCATGCACTCCTAATATGTGCATATTTAATTATGTACTTTAAATTTTATGCTTGGCCTATCAGCAAATCACATATTACTTTCACTAAAGATTCATTTATTTCTTGTTAAGATCAAAGTAAACATAAATTTTAATATTTCCTTTCTACTTCCAGGTTGGGTCACACCACACTCTTTAAAAAATTTTTTTTTAGTTGTAGATTTGTAGATTGACACAATGCCTTTATTTATTTTTATGTGGTGCTGAGGATTGAACTCAGTGCCCCATATTTTCTAGGCAAGCACTCCACCACTCAGCCACAACCCCAGCCCCTATATACACACTCTTAAGAGTGGAAGTCCTCAAGAGCCCAGCATGGTGGTCACTCAGGAAGCTGAGGCAGGAGGATTGCAAATTTGAGGCCAGCCTCAGCAACTTAGAGAGACCTTGTCCAAAAAAAAAATGGACTGGGGATGTGGCTCAGTGGTTAAGCGCCCCTGGGTTCAATCCCTGGTATGAAAACAAAAAGAGTAGAAGTCCTCTACTCAGAGACTGCTACTGTGGAGAAAAGAAAGTGCTGGCTTTATCCTTATATGAAGTAACTTGATTGAAGAACCAGACACAGGGCTTCTTGCCAGCCTCCATGATGAAACATAGGTAAATCAGACATCCTCTCTGCTGTTGAGTTCTTCACAGTATAGTAAAGGAGTCAGTTACTTACCTCAATAGCTCCTATCTGACAGAATGGGTGGGCTAAATAAAATGACAGACTCAGATTAAATACCAAAATCCTTTAACTACTGGCTACTATACAATCTGAAAAATAAAATTGCATCAATTTCAATTTTAATATCTTTTTGAAACATCAAAAATGATACATATGGAGACAGGTCAGATGTTAAAAATAATCAATTCTCCCCAAATTGAAATAGACCAATTTGGTGTACAACATAGCATGAGATGATGAGATATGTATACATGAGTAAGCACAGGTGGGCATAATAAACACATAGAATAAACCCAAATTTGGAAAAATAATCAATTCTCCCCAAATTGAAATAGACCAATTTGGGGTACAACATAGCATGAGATGTGTATACATGAGTAAACACAGGTGGGCATAATAAACACATAGAATAAATCCAAATTTGGGGAAACATTGTTCACAAGTGATCTGATGCATGAATAAAAGAACAACTTTAGAAAAGGACAGCTAGCATTAAAATCATGTATCCTCTGGAGCTTTTGATCATAAAGTTAGGTAGTTCATTTGAGAGGTGACTTTTTTATCTTTCTCATGTCCCTTGTACTTCTCTTTGTTAAAAATATGATTGGGCAATCACTAATGTATTTTAAGTAAAGGAAGCATACTATGTCCCATTTACCACCTCATCATAGAGATAATTTATAAGTCCTTGGAAATTTAGTAGATTAAAAAAAGACATTTTTCCAAATAAATACTTTCTTCACTCTGGCTTAAAAATAAACTCCAATATGATTTATGAAATGTTCTTATTTCTGCAAGGTATTGTGATTTCTGAAATAATGAAGTGTAGTACTTGAAAATCACATTTAATTTACTCGGAGGGAAGCAAGCTAATGCCGTGCAAGGTTGCTGGGGAAACAGAAAAGCTTCTTTAGGTCAGTGTTGTAGCAGAGAAGTAAGCTGATATTTCACAATTTATTCATGGTCATAGCTCTAAACTCTTTCCTGATTTGTAGCAACATATTCCTAATTTTGCATTAAATATTCACATACCCCTTTAATGTGGTCTTATTTTTGGTAGCTGATGGAGATTTATAAAGAAAAAAAAAATTGAGAATTTAAGCTGCTCTTTATCACATTCCTGGTACATTTTAAGTTATTTTCCTAAAGCCCAATTCAATAAAAATTACATCCGGTTTCGGCACCAGAGCAGCTCATTTTGGGCAATGGTAGTCCATTTATCATTAAACTTTGAGATGAAATAAAATAAGGGTCCTATGCTTACAATGACTCTAATTATTCAGATAATTCACAAAAGCCCTGATTTATGCTAAATACTTAGCTTTAATTAGCTAGCAGCTACATAAAGGAATGGGAGGGTCTTAAGATGAGCATTGGAAAAAGGACATATGTGGCAGGCGCTATTAGTTGCTTTCCCAACATCCATTCCCCTCCCCCTTTCTCCTATTCAGGCAGAACTACCTCCTACTCTAGAAGCTGGATATGCCAGACACTCACATTTTAATCCTCTCTTGCAGCTAAGAGACTTTGTGACTGTTGCTTATCTGACCAATGGAAGCCGAGGGAAGTTGGCTGGGGAAGGCTTCTCCTCCATAACAAAAAGGAAAAAAAAGGAAGAAATGTCCCCTCTTCCTTTTAAATTGACATGGTTTTTTCTGCATCTGGTGTCTGGAGCTGCCGCAACCATCTCGCAACCAAGAGGGGAGACACTGTCAACATTCTAAGGATAACAGAAGAGAAAGATGGGGGAAAAACACAGCTGTGATGGCACTACTGAGCCACTGAATTGAGCCCCCCTACCTCTGGATGTGAAATAATAAAAGGCTCTTGCTATTTCAGTCACTTTTACTCAGGTAATCTGTTCCTTGCAGCCAAAATGATCACACTGCTAATATGACAATTATTTTTTCCTGTTCATTTTCCAAAGTCACCAGATTTGTTTGCTTCTTTTCATGAGCTAGGACTATAAATGAGAATGTCTGGCTAGGAAAAACTTCTAGAAATTATTGAGCCTAATGGATTTAAAATTGGTGGAAGGATCATCTGCAGGTTTTATTTTCCCAAACTACATACATCCTCCCACTTCTACGCAAGTAGACAAATAATCATTGCTATAGTGAGACACTTTGCTGATAAAGCTATGCCATCCATTGGGTGGATGAGGGAAGAGAAAGAGAAAGACACTGAGAATGAATCATAACCATCCAATCTAGTTTCATGGCCTCATCTTAAGACTGAGCAAACTGAATCATAAGTGGGGTTTTCAAGTTACTCAAAGCACTCCCTAAAAGGGGACAAAGTGCTAAGGGGGTTTTCAAGGAGAGAAATAACACATCATTCCCAAAGGATGGACAAAACCAACTGACCTGACAGGAACTGAACCTAGACGCATTATTTCATGTTCAGCTGGGAACATCTATACACAGGAAGCAGAAAGCCCTGATGGAGCATTTTTTCTACTTATCAGGCTCAAATTCCCCTGGCCTCGACTCAAAGCCTTCCATACCCTGGCCCTTCTTAGAAAATCTTGCTGCATTTCTCCCTAGTCCCCACTACTCCCTTGCTCTTTAGTGTCCCATGATCATGCTGGGCTCAACCAGTCAGCTTCCTCCCAATCAGGAATGTTCTTTTTTATCTACTGGCCTTCCAAATACTATCCATCCACCTGGTGTCACAGAAACATCACTGCAACACTCATTTGATGGTAACACCAACAAAAAATTATCCTTGTAATCTCTGACTTTCTACATGCACAACATGGTACTTTGCTCAAAACTTTAAATTAGATTCAAAAGTAAAAATAAAATAGAAGGGATTTCAAATAAAATTGGAAACCAATGAAGTTATCAACCCACCTAATAATGTAGCACTATATCCAGGAGTCTTGATCTTTTGTCCTACCTACTTTTGTCCAAAAACTTTTGATATTAACTCCTGCTCCTCATACTGTGAATACTGAAGGCAGCAACATAAAATAAGACATCATACTAATACTACAATAAATAAGATGTCAAGTAAAAAACAGCTAACAGTGGACCCACAAAGCTTCCCAGGCCACCAGTGATATAAAAATCCAAGTGCTATGGGTGAGAACACAAAATGGCACTATGCTGATTTTAGTTTTAAATAAATTTAAATCATGCAAATAAAATCTGTATGGCTTTAACTTATGGCAGTAAAGGGTCAGGAAACTGGCTCTAGATCTGGATTCTGGTTCTGGCTCTACTTCTGGATTTTTTATGATCTTAATTATCAGTTTTCATTTTGCAAAACCAGACAATTAGTCTAGGCTAATGTTTTTCAAATTGGCCTCTGCAGATGTAGTAGAGAAGATGGTTTGTCCATTACTATTAAAATATTCTAATTTTGTGTTTTCATTTCTATGGCAATTTAAAATTTCCAAAAGGTATATTCTTATAATCAAGTACTACTGTGCTATTTTCCTACCCACTTATATGTTTGTGTTAACAGCTGGATGGGCACCAACTAGGGTTGCAATTGTTGAAAGCTAGACAAAAACCTCCACAAAGATGGATGAGTTAAGACAAAAGATGTGTTCCTGCCAAACAAAGGCCCTGTATATGATGCAGGTGTCCTTCTTTGACTAGAAGAATAAGATGAGAGAAGGGAATTACTACACATATTCTCAGTAGAAAGAATTCATACCTCGTTTTATATATGCTGTTTAAAAATATATGTATTATGCTTTATATTACACCTTTATTATGTCATTCATATTATTTTACTCATATTCTTACTTAATAGCATTCTAAATATAATTTAACTTGACACTGAGAATCAGTAAATTTTTTTCTGGCTTTAAAAGTGGTCTCTAAGATTAATAAATTGAGAAAAATAGGCTTAGATGACCTCTCAGGCCCTCGTGGCTATGATATTCCATGAGTCTAATAAGAGAACTGAATCAAAGGCCCAATTTATAGAGCCCACATGAATCAATCTTGAAAATGAGGCAATATTCAATGAACTTTTCAGTATGTCATCCAAAAATGCAGACTAGAAGAATGGCTTTCCATTTAGAGACAATACCCAAAATACAAATAAAATTGGGGGAAACAGCATATGTTCTGATATATAACTGGGCCAGTTTCTTGGGGCTGGCTGAAATTTCTCATGAAGGACAAATGCTTGATACACTGTACCTGGCATACAAATCATTAAAGGGGCAGAGAAGGGGGCAGGAGGTTTCCCCTTCCCATTTCAAAAAGCTGCAATGCCATCTTACAAAGTTTGTTTTAAGAAAAATTACATTGAAAACTCAACATTAGATACCAAGGAAGAAATATTTTTTTGTGTGAATTACTTAGTCATTCATGTTGGTCAGAGCATGTCTTGCTTTTACCTCCTCATTCGTCACACACAGACCCCCGTCTGGCTACATACTTGACGAGTAATATTTTTTATAATGTTCTTATAAGTGATTGCTTGCAGCATCTTATAGTCTTATCTCAGCTTGTGCAGCTTCTCATTAATATTCTGTACATATGGAAGAGTTTTCTATATCATTGTCCATTAACAAGGAGAATAATCACTCATTCAGTTATCAAGCAGTCAGCAAAGACCTGGCCTTGTGCCCTCAGTGCAAAGAATCATGGGATATCAAGAAGGTTAAATGTGGTTGACATTATGATAGTTACATTTTTTTATATAATTAGAGTTCTATAACCAAGTTGATCAAAGATAAGCAAAGAAGTATTAAGTCTTTTAGGGCTAAGAGACCATATTAGTGACTCTTTACCTCTTAGTAGAATGACAAAATCCATATTTCAGCTGATACATACCAATGAGTATTCTCTTATGGCAAACAAGTAAAGGTTATAAGTTTACACATAAATGACATATTATTACAAAATAGCTTTTAAAAGGAAGTGAGTTAGGTGATGCTAAGAAAATTCAAAACTGAAATGCATAAGGAATGAGACATAAAACAGCAAACTGGCCAAACAGCAACCAGGGGCCAAAGGTTTAAAATGATTCAACTCAAAACAAAACATTCCCTGCTGCTGCACCTTTGTAGTCAAAATTTACTCATTCATTTCTACAATCACAGAATCTCTATACAGAGACTTGGGGAAATGTATTTTTTTTAGTGCCACCATTACCGGGAGGGCAACCAGACTTGGGTTTGTATGTTTTTAAATAGGTGATGTGATACATTCAAGGTATAGCTAAAAGTCAGATTTCATAGTGGATAGCAGCAATTCAGTCATCAAAGTCCTCCCTAAGATACCATCAAGCCTATCCAGCTAAGTGATAAGGACCTAGGAAATGGAAATGGCCACAGAGAATGGATAGAAAGGAACAAATCCAAGAGTTACAGCAAAAGAATAAACAATGGAATAGAGAAACTATTAGACACAGTGATGAAGGGGTGGTATGCCAAAGTGGGTGAATCTTTGACTTTACAGGTGAAAGATGTGAGTTTTCTTTCTTATCTCACTATCTACTTGTATGATCTTGAGTAACTCTTTTAATATGTCAGCAAACTGTTTCCTCATACATAAAATTGGGACAACTATATTGATTCTGGGGTAGGAATCAGATGTGATCATGTAAATGAAAATATTTTTAATGATGTCTTTAATGATGAAGGGGAGAATTATGGTGACCCCATATGACACAGAATAAGTTGATAAAAGGAACAGGTTTGAAAGAAAAGTGTTCTCTGTCCCCTATACTCCCATTCGGAACTGGAGTTCAATACTTCTCATAAAGGTAAGAACCTGGAGAAGAGTCTTTCATGTAAGGAAGCTCTCCTGAGGCTCCCCAATGTTGAAAGAAGTTACTCCCTAGAGGAGGAGAGACAATGACTGGTGATATTGCTAGATGTCCCTGAAACCATTCCATGTGCACAAAGTTCTTGGCCCTACACTAGGGCAAGTTTGGAGGTTTGTCTCCTCATCATCTTTTTCCTGAGTCACTGGAGATTCTCTCCGGGATCCTTCAGTAGTACTAAAGTACAGTACACTATTATATCTTAGGTATAGCTTCTCCAGCAGTATAAACTATGGGCAGAGAAAGGCAGCGCTGGGAAATTCCTGAGTCCCAGGTCTGGACGTATTTGGCATATTTCCATAAAACTTGTTATATGCCAAGGGGATGCTGCAGAAATACTCTGCATCAATTCCCTAAAGCAATCAGCCTTCAGAACTATTTCTCCTTTACCAAGGCAAGTAACAGACTTCAGACTTAAATCCACAAATAACAGTGCCAAACCTGGGAATAAAAGTATACAACAGAAGAGTCACAAGCAATACATCCTTAAACTGAAGCCAGTAAACCAGAAGGCAGACCAAAAGAAACTCTCAAAAAGGGTTGCATGCATTCAGAAGAACCCAGAAGGCAGAGTGGAAGGATATGAATAATCTATGTCCACAAAGCCTATAAAAGATGGATGGCACAATTATGTACTCAAAGAATGAGGAAGAAAGCATTTGACTATTCTCAGAAGAAATTCTGGTGCATTCATGGACATCTGAAGCACCAACTAGAGTAGAGAAAAAGTGTCATTGTTTCTATTGGCAAATGGGGCCTCAAACTGACCTATCTCTTTTCACAGGGATATATTAACCACTCTTGCCTGTTACACTCAAGTGGTACTTTCTGTGACATAAAGTTCACATATTAGAAATCCCAGCAAGCCAATCTGGCTATAGCAAATACATTATAGATACAGAAATAAGAGTAGGCATACTGCATGGGTTTCATTAGTTCATTTTCTATTACCATAAAAAAATACCTGAGGCTGAGTATGTTATAAAGACAAGATGTTAAATTAGCTCATCATTTTGGAGGTTCAAGGGCATGGCATTGGCATTACCTGAGCTCTGACGGTCTCATGGTGGATGACATAACAATAGTGGGAGTGTGTGCAAGAGAAAATCACATTGCAAGACAAAAAGAAGAAGGGGTCCGGGAGTGACCAGGTTTGTTCTTTTATAACAACCCTTTGGCAAGAACTAACTCAGGGTCCCAAGACAACTACTTTAATCCCTTTCAAGGGTAGGATCCCCAGTGATCTAAGGACTAGGCCCCACCTCTTGAAGGTCTCAACATCACTATACTGGAGACCACGCTTCTAACACATACATCTTTAGGGCACAAACCACATCCAAACCATAGCATGTGGAAAAAATTTGAAAACACGCACACACACATTTAACTTCAGTTACATGGTTCAGCTCACAACAATGACCCCATGAAGAAAGTAA
This sequence comes from Geosciurus inauris, assembly GCA_004024805.1. Lineage (NCBI taxonomy): Eukaryota > Metazoa > Chordata > Mammalia > Rodentia > Sciuridae > Geosciurus > Geosciurus inauris. Next base: position 1,489 of record PVHX01027611.1, on the reverse strand, counting down.
GGCAAGTCTTATCCCATCATACAAATGAAAAAAATGAGTACTTAGCTCTTTCCTGCATCCCTGAGAGTTAAAGTTTTGCCTAAGGTGCCTCAGACAGTGGTCCTTATGATCTGAATCTTCTACCATGGGCAATGTAGGGAAATTTAGTTTCTATCCACAAATTCTCTTAAGTTCCTAGACTATTTCTCACTTAAATACTCTTCCAGAAAGGAAACGAATTGGTTCTCTAGCAGAATATTTCTAGGAACTATAATCCAGAAAGAAGTGGAATATAAACACTTAGCATTATGGTTTAATAAGAAGCTCAGCTGGGCACCATGGCACACACCTGTAATCCCAGTAGCTCAGGAAGCTGAGGCAGGAGGATTGTGAGTTTAGAGCCAGCCTCAGCAACTTAGTGAGGCCTTAAGCAACTTAGAGAGACTCTGCCTCAAAATAGATAGATAGATAGATAGATAGATAGATAGATAGATAGATAGAGCGAGCGAGGGAGGGATGTGGCTTGGAGTAAAGTGCCCCTGGGTTCAATCTCTGAACAACAAAGAAAAGCTCAAATTTCAACCTTTCAGTCTCCAGATTTTGTTAATTTCATGAGAGAAATGGTTACCAAATTTGACCTCAAAACAGATAAAAGTTATTTGTAAGGCATCATTTGTTTTCTTTATAGATGTGAACAGAGAAGAAATCTTCCATTTTTCCCTAAACTTACTGCGAACTGGGCTTTCTGAGATCCCCTCAGTAAATACTGAGCTAAATGTATGTGACTTGGGATATAAGAATGTCCCCCTGTGTAATAAATGATGATATAGGAGCTCTCTCCATGCCTTCAATGCCTCCCCTCCCATTTCCTTTGCCCTATGCTGATTGGTTACTTTGAATGTTTCCCCTCCTCTTTACCCCATGCTGATTGGCTGCCTTCAGTACCTCTCCTTTTCTCATCCCACGCTGATTGGCTGCACGCCTGCATGGATCAATACCCTATTGGCTGTAACCTAACCTCAGGGCCATGATTGGTCCGAGGACCCTATATAAACTGTTGCACTAACTGAAATGAACGGGTCTGCTTCTTGCTCCGGCAGAGCAGTTTTACCTACCCCCGGGGTCTGGGTGAGTGACTCCGCGACCGTCCACCCCATAAACCCTCGTCCCGTGGGACCCCAGACCTCGTCCTCCGGGGCCCCAGACCTCGTCCTCCGGGGCTCCAGACCTCGTCCTCCGGGACCCCAGACCTCGTCCCGTGGGACCCCATTGTCCTTCGCCCTCCGGGACCCCAGAGCTCGTCCCGTGGGACCCCATTCCTCAGTCCCTTCGTCCTGCAGGACCCCAACTCGTCGAGCAAACCCACACAAGGCACGAAATAAACGACATCTGGCGCCAACGTGCTTTAGTGGCCTGCTCGACCCCTCAGACTCGGAAACTCAGAAAGTGAAACTCGGAAAGTGATTTCGTGGTGGTCCCCTGTCTTGTCTTGCTGGTGAGGGTAACATCA
>PVHX01027610.1:0-19167 GCA_004024805.1 Geosciurus inauris | reverse complement strand
TGCAAACCAATCTCCTTCCCCATCTTGCTAAAGTGCAGACTCTACCTCTGCAGTTGTGGGACGGGACCTGAGAGGGCACACCTTCCCAGTTGACCCAGGTGCTGCTGGTCCTTGGACCAAACTTTGACCAGGTCTAATGAATAGACTGGCCCCAGAGCCTCCTCCGGAGACTGAATTGGAAATAATTTATTCATCTACTTTAGAGAAATCCACTGACACCTCTACCTTATTTCAGAAAGGTACACAGTTAACTGAATTCCACCCAAGTACCGAAATGCAAGGAAGCAGAGGAGTTATTGGCACATACTGAGCAACTACCATGTTCCAGGCTCATTTCATAAACTTCACAATAACCCTGTGAGGTAGCTGTCCTGTATGCAGGGTGACATTCAAAATATGTAACTACTAAAACAGACTGAACTTTGACCACTTGCTATGTACCTTGACCAGCCCTAGAGGATCCCTGCAAAGTTTAGCACTAACCCATTAGAGAATGGGTCTTTGGGTGGTCCAAGGGTCCTGGGAAAGTTACTGGGAAGCCAGAAGGAAAGACCCTGGAGTCAGAGAGGAGGTCCAGACCAGCAGCTACCTACCAGTAGAGTCAGAAATATCTTAACATTTAACCATTACACTGAAAAGCAATATTGATATGTATATTTGCTATATTGATATATATAGATATATATTATATATATAAATTATATATTTTTTCAAGAAGAGAAAACTGAGGCCTTACAAGATTAAGAAATGTGACTAAAACCACAGTAAGTGATAGAGATGGAATTTAAACTCTATCGTTCTAATTTAAATACCATGCCCTACTGAAGCGTGCTTTCTGGACTTTGCCTTGATAAGGGAGGTTTTTAAATCACCTTCTTTCCTTACAGTAATGGTTCCTATAGCTGTTCATTAAGTCGCTCATTTCTTTCTTACCACACCCACTGCAGGTAGGCATTTCACTCCACCCAACTGTCTACATGAAGAAACTGAGGCACTGGGAGATTAAATGACTTTCCAGGGTCACACAGCTAATAAGTGACAGTTCCAGGATTTGAATCCAGATTGCCTAACTCCAGGACCTATATAATTAGCTGCCCCATAGCAACTTATAAAGACTCACCAACTTTTTTCTTTGTTGATTTTTCTCTATTGTAGGTCTACTTTCTATTTCATTAATTTGTGATCTCATTTCTTCTTTCTCCTTTCTTGTTTTCAATTTTCTAGAGTTTGTTTTTTTCCTAGCTTTTTGAGATGAAAGCTTAGACCCTTGGTTTTCAACCATTCTATTCTAATATTTATATCAGGGCTAAATTTCTTTCTGAATATTACTTTGGTTGAGTAGTGCTTTAGATGCCACAAATTTTTTTTTATTTTTTTAGTTGTAGATGGATGCTAATGTCTTTATTTTATTGATTTATTTTTATGTGGTGCTGAGGATCGAACCCAGTGACTCACGCATGCGAGGCGAGCGCTCTCCCACTGAGCTACAGCCCCAGCCCGCCACAAATTTTGATATGTCATATTTTCAGTACATTTTAATTCAAAATATTTTCTCTGATGCATAGATTTAGCAGTGTGTTGCTTAACATGCAAACATTTGAGGACTTTCTGCATTCAATACTTTTACCTTATAGAATATGTGATAGAAAAATGTAAAATAGAGACATTCAATAACAAAACCAATAAAACCAGGAGTTCTCTCCTTGAAAAAAAAAATAATAAAATTGACAAATGCTAAGACTGATTAAAAAGAGAAAACTCAAATTGTCAATATCAAGAATGAAAATAAGGGGACTGGGGCTGTGGCTCAGTGGTAGAGCGCTTGCCTCACATGCATGAGTCACTGGGTTCGATCCTCACCACCACATACAAATACATAAAATAAAATAAAGATATTGCATTCATCTACAGCTAAAAATATATATATTAAAAAAAAAGAATGAAAATAATAACATCCCTACAGGCTTCATAGACATTAAAAAGATAATAGTTCATTATCCAGTCAATTTGACAATTTAAATGAGATGTATAAACTCCTTTCAAGCCAGGCACGGTAGCACATACCCATAATCCCAACAGCTCAAGAGGCTGAGGCAGGAGGATCATGAGTTCAGCAACTTAGTGAGGCTCTAAGCAACTCAGCAAGACTCTGTCTCTAATAAAATACAAAAAGGGGCTGAAGATGTGGCTCAGTGGTTAAGTGCCCCTGGGTTCAATTCACAGTTCAAAAAAAAACCTCCAAAAAACAAACAAAAAAAAACCTCCTTGCAAAACTCAACTTATTAAAGTTAATACAAAAAGAAAGAGAAAATCTAAATAGTCCTATGTCTATTAAAGACATTGAATCATAATTTAAAACTTTCCCCCAAGGAAAATGACAGACTCAGATAGCTTTACTGGTGTATTCTCCCAAACACGTAAGGAAGAAATGATGCTAATCTCTTTTAATTTTATTTTTAAAAATATTTTTTAATTGTAGATGAACACAATGCCTTTATTTTATTTATTTATTTTTATGTGGTGCTGAGGATGGAACCCCGTGTCTCACACATGCTAGGCAAGCACTCTATAGCTGAACTACAATTGCAGCCCCCAAATGATGCTAATCTTGTACAAACTCAGGGAAGAGAGAAAAAGGGGGAATCTTTGCAACCTGATTTATGAGGCTATTATAACCCTCATATGGAAACTTGCAAAGTTGGTTTACCATTCAAGAATCAGTTGATGTAGTTAATCACATTAACAGAATAAAAAAGAAAAAATGTGATCCTCTCTATGGATATAGAAAAAGCATTTGATGCAATGCAGTTGTTTTGTAGAGGAAAAAGAAAAGCAAACAAAACACAGTTTTATTGGATAGTGTGTTTTTTCTGAAGTCTTCCTTAGCTAGAGGAGGCACTTTTGCCTTGATTGATCATGTTCTAGAACCCCTTCCTTGTTCCTTCTCATGCCCTCCTAGAGTTTCTTCTGCACACACACAAAAAACCAGCTTGAGGGCGACTCACCAGAGTTACCCAGCTTCTCAGCAAGGAGCCTTGAAGAGTTCTAACCATCCTCTCTTCCCCTCTTCCCTTCCCAGGATGACAACATCATGAGGTCTCTCCAGCTATTCCAAAATGTCATGTAACTGGGGACATTCAGCCATCAGCTCTCAGAGACATTGTACTCGACAACCACCTTCGCACCCTGATCTGCCCTTGTTCTGATTTTACACACCAACTCTTGGGACAGAAACACCTTTTACACTTTGGAAGAATCCCTGCTGAAGACTTTCTATGAAGCCCAGCATCAGTGGCTCAGTCTGATTGCCAGCTCTTCCTCCTTCCTCCTCCTGAGAGAGGCAAGATGAAATTTGAGTTTGTTTTGGAAGCATGTCCGTCTCTTCACACTGCTGCCCCATGGAAGGTCCCTCTGCTTGAGCTTAAACAGTAGTACACAGTTTTCTGCTTACGCATCCCGGCCTGCTGCCTCCATGTAAGGAGACCTTAACGAGTCTGGAAGCCAGAGGACCTGAGCCAAACGCACACCATCCTCTGATGGCCTCCCAAACCAATGTGCCTGTTCCTCTTCCTTTGTGGGAAGAGAGAGTGTTGTACTGAACAATTAGAATCGACCATGTCTGGATGGGGAGGGGCAGCGCCTGATTTATGTAGAAGACGGAGTTATAAAGCATGACCTTGTCTGATGACCCAAACTACCCACAGCACTGGACTCCACAGGCAAGGACCAATAATTCCCCCACACAAGCATCTGTGCTAATCATGCGAGTCCCCTAACACGCCCAGGGAGGGAGCCATTGCTCAGTGGTACACACCTCCTCTCCAGCCCCTGCTCACACCCAGCACTGCATGTCCCTCCCAGAGAGCCCAGTACGCCTGCAAATTGCTGTAATTTTATACCATGTTCTAATCAATAAACAGAACTATTTCTTACGCTCTCAATCATTTCTTCCATGACTCCATTGGGTAGGAGAAGGCAGCTGTGACCCCCTGGAAAGTGCATCCATTCCCCTGGCATCCAGTTATTACCATCTCCTTGTGCCAGACAGACACACCACCTTCTCCAGCCCCCAAACCATCCAAAGCAGCACCCTGGTGAAATGCGAATTCCGCGACCCTGGGCGCATGCAGCTTAAGGGAGGAGCCCTCACAACACCTCCCTCCAACATGATTGCTAACTCCTAAGACCCTCCAAGGCAGAAAGCCTGGAGACCACGTGGTGTGATCGGGGACACGAGGTGGACAGGACTTCCTGCTCAGGGCCCTGAACTCAGGGGTCAATAAGAGGCTTCATCCCACAACCAGCAAATGATCCTTTAAGCCAAACGCCACGCATTTTGGTATTCCCAATTTAACATAACATTAAGAGCAGACAGTAGCATTCTTGGAAAGAGAAAAATAAAAAGCAATTTACTGAAGTCCTATTCTGCGCTGGATGCCGCACTAGCGGCTTTATATTCAGTTTATTATTTCATGTTCATAGTAGGGCATCGCAGCGGGTAGAGTCCTGGTTTTACTGATAAGAATGCCAAAAGACGCAAGGAGACTTACCTAAGATAGCTCAGCTGGTAAAGATGGCAAGGAAATTAAACTCTTCCCACTCTCCCAGGGGACTCTCCTGGCCCCAAGAAACTGGGGGTATCTCCCAAAAATCTCACTCATCTGTAGTTAGTTCAGACAGGCATGGGGGTTCTCTAAACCCCTATAATAGATGAGGAAACTGGCACAGAGAGCGGGGATGCCTCAGGTGGCCTGGATCCGTAGGAGCAGGCCACCACCACATCTTCTGTGTGAATGAAATACTCCCAATCTGATGGCCACTGGCTGCTGCCCTCCACAGTTGGAAATGGTAGAGGCGTCATCCCTCTTGGGCTTCCTGGGTGCAACTATGTGGTCCTCTAAGGCTGCTAGACATGAAGCTGGTCCCTAGCAGCCATCCACCTAGCCCCAACCAGAGATCCCACACTCATGACCCCTCCCATGTGCTCTGAACCTGTCCATGGGTCTGGGGAAGTCCAGGCCAGTGCTTCTCTGTCCCAACTATCAGAGCCACCTGGGAACTTTGAAAGATGCCCATGTCTGTGCCCCACCCCAGACCAATAGAAACAGAATCTCTGAAGATAAGCCCTGGGCAATGGAATTCTCTAGAAGCTGCCCAGGATATTACAATGTGCAGACAGGACTAAGATGGGGCACTGGCCACATCCAGTAGGAGGCACGGAATGTGTGGTCTGTGCCATCCCAGAGCCAGGGACTGACTCAGGGATGGGATTGAGACCTGGGCCAGTTCCACCAGCATGAATCTCAAAATGGTGCTGGGAATAGTGGTACAATGATGTCCTCTCTCCTCCTGGACATGCTGGGAACTATTTAGGAATTCTGGATTTTATCTGCTAACTAAATGGCTGATAAAAACAGATCATAAAAAGCAAGGAAACAGAACAAACAGAAATTGAGCCCTTGAAGGTAGACGTGCCTCTGACCCTCTCAGCTGTGTGCTGGATGCCTACAGAAGGTCTAGGCCAGTGCTGTAGGGCATCAGCACTGGGGAGCCAAGGAGGCAGAGTTTTTTGCAGTGCCAAGAGCCTAGCCAGCATCCCAGATGGAGTGAGGAGAATCTCCAGAGGCACCCTGAGCCTCAGTCGGCTCCGGGTCTCCAGGTGACGCTAACCTACACCCAGGGCTGAGAAGCTGTGCTCCAGGGCAGAGGAGGGGCTGATACCCTTCTCCCTGAGTTAGCCAGATCATGGGTCAGAAACCAAATAAGCAGGGTTGGGGTGTGGCTCAGTGGTGGAGCGCTTGCCTAGCATGTGTGAGGCACTGGGTTCGATTCTCAGCACCACATATAAATAAATAAAACAAAGGTCCAATGACAACTAAAAAATATTTTTTAAAAAAAGAGAGAGAAACCAAATAAGCCCTGTGCTAAGGCAAAGCCAGCAGCTGGGGACATCTGGACAGAAATCAGAGTGGAAGAAAACTCAGAACCATCTTCAGATGGATAACTGACAGAAGAGGGAAGTCACCCTGGCCACACAAGACAAGATGTACGGCCACCACGCCCACTGCCCTGGGCATTGACCGTGACCAGGCAGGCCACCCACATTGCTGAGACTCTCCCCAGCAGCCCCACCCTGCCTGTGGACAGAGTAGGCCAGAAGAACAGGTCATTGACCTCTGCAAGAAGCCACCCTTGCCCACCCAGATCCCCTCCTCAGTGGGGCACTGTGGGGCCCCTCTCAGCTGTCTCCTCGGCTGCCTGGGGAGCAAGCCCCCTGCCCACAACTGGAAGCTACAACCCCCGAGCCAGGCCTGTGTCCTGCTGTCAAGGTCCTTATATTCTAGCAGGAGGAAAGAGCAAACAAAATGGCTTTAGATAAAGTGGCATGACGAGAATACCTGTGCAATATGGCAGAGAGAGACTGGGGTGGCCAGGAGGCCACTGGAGACAAGGGGTGAGCATGGCATCCCTGAGAGCAGACAGCTGAGCTGGCACTGCCTCAGGCCAGGAAGTTCACTGTGGGCAGGAGCTTATTTGTGTCTTGCTCTGGGTTGGATGTGGTTTGAATGTGACCCCCACCCATTCGTGGGCTGGCAGCTTGGCCCTAGTGTGGCAGGTGAGGAGGGTGCGACCTTGAGGAAGGGTTAGTGCAAGGTAACCAGGCCACCAGGGATGCTCCCTGCAGAAGGAATGAATGTAGTTCTTGTAAGACCCTGATTGGTTCTCCAGACAGGATGTTATGAAAGAACAAACCTGGCCCCTCCCCACTCTCCAGCTTCCTGTCTCACGGTGTAATTTCTCCTTCTCCCTGCCATGATGCCATCTACCATTAGATCCTCCCCAGAAACTGAACCACTGGGGGCACCCAATCTTTCAGTCGCCAAAATTCTGAGATAAATAAACCTCTTCTCTCCATAAAGTATGCAGCCTCCAGTGATTTGTTATAGTAATGAAAAGCAGACTAATAAAACTCTGTGGGATATGTATCCAAGGCACCTGTTGTTCAAATGAAAAAAAAATGATACCCATAAATGAAGGGGAGAGGGCTTACCCACACAGCTGGAAATACATTTGAAAACCTGTCAAACTCCAAAATTCATGCCCAGCTTTATTTCTTAGAGAGGATTAAGAACATTTTTCTATATTCCTGAAACTAGATTTAATGATATGCAAACACCAGAAGGTGTTGAAAAGCAGCTTGTGAAAAATGAAAGAAAATGAAATGAAAGAAATTGAAAGAAAAAAGTCCATAAATCCAAGCCAAATTCCTCTTCCTCCAAGGGAATAACACCAAGAACATATGCAAAGCTGACCATATGGGTTCCTTAGAGAAGCGGGAATAAGTACCAAAATAAGGCCCAGCTTCACCGGAGGACCCAGTAAGCTCTGTGTCCCAGTCTAGTGGCTGCCTGGGATGACAGAGCTTAAAACTCAAGGGTGAGGGAAGACCCTGGTGGCAGCCAACTCCTTTGAATGGAGCTTTGAAGACCATGATATGCTGGAGAGCTGATACTTTTCCAGTTATAGGAGCAAAGAACATGGAACTAGACCAAGATGATCACCCTGTCCCATGCCCCTGGCAACAGCAATTGTCTCTGGCACAGGCTGAAAACCTAAGCTAATTCTAACAGCACCAACATTAAGGCTTCTATGGAGAGAACATTTGCTTACTTTCCTGCTGGGTATGGATGAAAAAGCACCTAGTCCTGGGGCCTGCAGATGATCATTCTGTAACCTGCAGGGAAGCCAACCTCTTGATGAACATGGTATACCACAGAGGTCCAGGCAGAGAGAAAGAATGGACTCCTGGATGGCATCACTGAACTGCTAGATCAAATATCATCTACATTTACTGCTACTGGTTTTTTAAAAAACAAATATAGGCAAGTTCATTTTTTAATATTTAGGGCAGTTTGAGTTGAACTTTCTATAATTTACAGCTTGACATGCTATCCTACCTCCTCATAGGACAGAGGAGGTGACAAAAACCCACAGATGCACCACTGCGTAGTAGCAGAGCTGGTCCAGGAACACAGTTCAATGCCATATCCAACACAGCACTCTGCTCTCTAATTTACAGCCATAATATAACAATACCACATATTATTTATCAAGCACTTACTATGCAGCGAATAGTTCACAGATATTTACCCTATTCTATACTCCCTACCCTGAGCTTGTTTCTAGCATTATTCCCATTTATTAACAAGGAAACAGGGCCCAGAGAGGTTATGTAACATGGCTGTGATCACAGAGTGGTAGAGCAACAATTTGCAGCACAATGTTCTGACTTTTGTTCTTAATCACTAACCCAGGAACTTCCAAGTTCAATGTGGACATGGAACCAGGGAGATGAAAGAGGAAAGTAGCAAACACAGGACACATGCCCAGCAGGAGGAAGCAACCCTGTCACGGCTCTGGGGACCACCGCCATACTGTGGGCCCAGCATTGTTGGACCTGACCATTTTCAAGAAAAATTGAAAATCCGGACTTATAAGTACAATCCTCTGATTTTTATATCCTGGCAACTAGTTCAATATTTAAAAGACACCACACAAGCCAAAACAAACAAGTGTAAGAATTGGATTTGCCCCAGGGGTTACCAGTTCACAAACTCTGCAGTCAATTTGGTTATCATTTTTCCCTACTGGTAAATGACTGTAACGTATTAGGCTAATGCATCATGTAATACAGAATGACAGCTACCTGCAACTGAGCAAAAGTAACACATGCTAGTACTTAGAACTTATTAAGAGCATTCCACATGCCTGGCTTCATCAGTGAGGATTTGAAGGTAAAAATCAATGGTAGTTGAGGGTTCAGGTGGGGGCTCCTGAAATACAACTCAAATGGGTCATCACTACAGATCGTATGGATATTAAAAGAATAATAAGGATGCCTTAGGAACTACTTTACATAAATAAATTCAACAACTTAGATGAAATGGGAACATACCTTGAAAAAAACACAGCTCATCAAAACTGACATGAGGACATTACGCTAAGTGAAATGAGCCAGTCACAAAAAATACAAATCCTGCATGATCCCGTGTACACGGGCTTCCAAGAGTAGTTAGATACAAAGACACAGAAAGAAGACGGTGGTTCTTGCAGGCTGGGGAGGGGGAAAATGGGGAGCTCCGGGGCTTTGTTTTTCTATTCTTTATGTTTTTATTTAAATTTTTTTTTTTTACTTTTTCCATCTTTAGTGAGATACACTTGACAAAAATGCTTAACATTGCTGTACGGTGTGATGGTTCCATTTACATATACATTGTGAAATGATGACCACCGTCAAGCTACCTAGCACACCCTTCATCTCAGATGGTTCCCATGTGCGTGTGAACATATAAAGTCTACACTCGTGGCAAATTTCAGGTATACAGTGCAATATTATTAACCACAGCTACCACACTATACATTAGCTCTCCTGGACTTTTTCATCTTGTGTAACTGAAACTTTTTACCCTTTGACCAGCATCTCCCCATTTCCCACCTCCCGGCCCCTGGCAGACACCATTCTGCTTTCTGCTCCTGTGAATTTAGACTCCACATATAAGTCACGCAGTATTCTCCTTTCTGTGTCTGGCTTACTTCACTTAACATAATGCCCTTCATATTCGTCCATGTCATCATGAATAACAGAATATCCCTTTTTAAGGCTCAATAATATTCCGGTGTGTGTAGACACTATGTTGTCTCTATCCATCATCTATTGATGGACACAGAGTTTGAATCCATATCTCAGCTACTGCAAAGAATGCAAATATGCCCTCCAGTCCTGTAGGTTGTCTCTTTACTCTGCCAATTGTTTCCTGTGCTGTTCAAAAGCTTGTCACTTTGGTGCAATCCTACGTGTCTATTTTAACTGTGCTGTTGGGTTAGATCCAAAAAATAAATATTGTCCAGACCAGTGAAGAAGCTTTTTCTCCTGGTAGTTTCATAGCTTTAGGTTTTATACTGAAGTCTTTAATGCACTGTGAATGGGTTTTTGTATATGTTGTGAAAATAAGTGTTTGATTTCATTATTCTGCATGAGGATATTCAGTTTTCCCAACACCATTTATGGAAGAGACAAGAAACTATCATGTATTCTTGGCACCTTTGTTGAATACCCATTGACCACAAGTGTGGTCAGTAAACACAGAAGGAACAGGCATTGTTTTATCACAGGCATGGAGTTCCAGTTCTGGAAATTGGTTGCACAACATGAATGAATGTACTTAACACTACTAAACTGTACCCTTGAAACTGGTTAAGACAATAGAGTGGGGCACAGTGGTGCAATCATAGTCCTAGCTACTTGGGAGGCTGAGGTGGGAGCGTGGCTTTAGCCCAGGAGTTAGAGGTCTGGGCGACATTGCCAAACCCCCACCCTGCCAAAAAAAATGTTAATAAATGTTATGTGTACTTTATTACAATTAAGAATTTTTAAAGAGTAATAAAATTTGACATAAGAAATTAAATAAAAACTCCAGGTCCCCATGACGATAGTCATGAATTCCTTCCAATATTTGAAGACAAGTAAGACTAATCCTGTACAAACTCTCATGAAATAGAAAAGACTACTCTCCAAATCAACTCAATGAGGCCAGTGTTCCAGATGCTGAGATCAGACAAAGGTTATCATGAAAATATATCATTGAAGACCAATACTCCTCATGAATATAGATGCAAAAATATTAGTAAATCAAACACAGCAATATTAAAAATAGGATAGGGCTAGGGGTGTGACTCAGTGGCAGAGGGCTTGCCTGGCATGTGGGGGGCACTGGGTTCGATCCTCAACACCACATAAAAATAAGCAAATAGATAGATAGATATATTTTTTAAAAAATAGGATAATAGACCATGACTAAATGAGGTCTATTCCAAGAATACAAGGTTGGTTTAACAATTTTATAAAGTCTATGTATTTCAGCGCATTAACAGAATAAAGATGAAAAACGATAAATCACCTCAATAGATGCAGAAAAATGCATTTTAAAAATGTCCACAATTCTCTAAAAATAAGGACTGTCTGCATATTAGGATTGTGAGAGAGTTTCCATACTTTGATGCAGGAACTCTATCAAAACCCTAGTGTTAACATCATTCTTACAGGTGACAGATGGAATGCTTTCCTCCAAGATGAGGACCTGGGTAAGGGTTCCACTCTGGCTACTTCTGTTGTGAATGTGGCCCTGGAGGTTCCAGCTGGTGCACCCAGACAAGAAGAAGAAACAGAGGCAACCAGATTAGAAAGGGCCTCTACTCTCAGATGCCATGTTCATCTGTGAAGAAAATCCAGTGGAATCATGCATAAAACTAAAAATTCTCCAGTAACTAGAATCCAGCAAGATCACAGGTTTCAAAGTCAATACAAGTCAATACATCAACTGTATGTCTTTGTGCTAGAAATGAACAATCAGAAATAGAAATTTGAACAATAATATCCTGCACAATAGCATTAAAAATGTTAAATACTCAGGGATAAGCCTGACAAAAGATCTACACAGTGAACACAATAAAACACTGCTCAAAAAAATTTAAAACATTTAAAGAGATGGAGAAATTTAGAGCATTCATGGGTCAGAAGATTCAGTCTTGTTAAGATATCAGTTCTCAAATTCATCTATAGGTTCAATACAATTAACATCTCAGCAGGATTTTAATTTTTAGAATTGACAAACTGATTCTAAAATTCATAGGGAAATTAAGGAACCTAGGATAACCAAAGCAATCTTGAAAAGAAAAACAAAAGCAGAGAACTGACATTACTTAACATCAAGGTTTGTTATAAATCTATAGTCATCCAGAGGGAGATGTTGACATAAAGAGACAAATAGATAAAACAGAGATGACCCTGGAATAATTAGATGTTTATATGTTTTAAAAAAAGATCTGGACTCGTGTCTCACACCATATACAAAAATTAGCTCAAATAGATGGTAGATCTAAATGCAAAGCCAAAAATGTATGAAATTTCTAGAAGGAAATGTGTGTGTGTGTGATGGAGGAGAACTTTGTAACCTTGGCAAAGATTTCTGGTATAGCCTGAGCCATGAGAGTACAAATGATAACTTCATCTGATCTTTACCCCCACCCCCAAAAAAAGTAACCCTGTCTCATTTAACGTCCCACTTAATTGATAAAGGAAACTAAGAAGCGTGGGCAAGGGTTTCAGGCCATCAGGTCCAATCCCAAAGCCCGTTCTAGGCGCGCTCCTGACCTGGCTGCCCCTGACCTCGGCAGAGGGGTCTTCTCTATGACCGCCCCTGGGTGATTCTGTCCACAGAGGGGATGTCACCCCTGAGGACTCTAGTCATCCTGGGAGGCTTCCTGTCAGTGGTGGGGCCTAGAGGAAGGCAGGTAGGGGACAGGGACCCCACGTGGGGCAGTGTTGTCTGCAAAGGAAGCTGCAGGAAGGACGCGCTAGAAGGACCCTGGGCGGGTCAGGACGGTGGAGGTGAACCGCGGGGTGGAAAAGGCAGAAGGAGCTAGAGGACCCAGGCCTGGGTGCCAAGATGGAGCTGCAGGCTGGAGGGAGGGCGCATGGAGAGACCCACAGCAGGAATTGCTCTGGGAGGGACACCGAGACCTCACGAGTGGCCCGGAAGAGGGACTCACCAAAACCAGGGGCCAAAGGATGATGACGGAGAGAGGCCAATGAGCGATCCTGGAGGGCTTACAGAGGATGTGGCCACCGACTGCCTGGAGGGAGGATAGAAGAGAGGCTGCAGGTGGGACCTTACAAGCGCCCAGGTCCTCCTGGGGTGTGAGCGGCGGGTGCTGTTCTCCCTGTCGCCACTAGATGGAGCTGGCGCGCCGCCAAAGGCGTCGGGATCCGCGCGCACCTTTTGCGGCCAAACTGGACTCTGAAGAAGCGCGCGCTGCGCACAAGCCCGACGTGCTCCGCTGCAGCGACCCCAGCGCCCAGTGGGCAGCAGGGCGTGCGACCCCGCATTGCCGAGGGTTGGGGCAGGTGTGGAATTGTTTCTAATTGAAAACTCCTGGGAAGCCTCGGGTGAGAAGCAGCCTTCCCAGACTGAATTGCCAGCCCAGGTTTCTAACTACAGGAAAGACCCTCAGGCACAGACAAGGACCCTCAGAAGGAACTACCTGAGAGGCAGAGCAAGAGGGAGAAGGGACCAGCCTTCCAGTGAGCCAGACAGACAGATGGCATCCTGCTGCTGTGTGCCCTTGGGCAGTGTCCTTTCTGAGCCTTATTTGCATCAAAAGTAAACTGAAGGTTATGTTCTCAGGTTTGCTGCAAATCTCAGCATTTAAATACTAAAGTGCCTGGCGAGGTGGGAGTTCTGAGGTGGGAGTTCTCAGGCAGTATTCCTTTACTTAATTCTGAATCCTCTCACTAAAGCAACTGGGTTGGAATCTCCCCCCAGGGGTGGCACTCCTGGTGGGGTGAGAGGTCTCCAGAGAGGGAGGGAGGCCTGGAGGTCTGCAGAGCTAGAAAACTGGGGGAAATGTGGCCCGACAGGCCAGGCCAGACCAGCCACCTGGGAGCTGAGCTGACTGGAACTGGAGGAGGCTGGTAGGCCTCAGGGGAGTTGGCAGGCAGCCGCCAGGCCACAACGGGGAGAACAGAAAGAGCACGTGTACCACCCCATGTGGTGGGACAGCTGCACTGGTTTCAAGATCTCCTCCAGCACCCCTGAGAAGCCAAGGGGGCTCACACCCTACTTTACAAAGGAGTGGCCTGCCCAACGCCAAGAGGATGACCCAGGACTTGACCAAGCCTCCTGTTCTGGATTCAGTGTGCGCCCCGCATTGTGGAGCTGGTCTTCACACCCCAGAGTGTGCGGCACAGGGGCAGGCAAAGCAGAACACCTCTGCTGTCGATTCTGTAACCGCCAGACCCACCAAGTGGCCACTGGGGCTGGGGACTGGAGCTGGATAACAAAAAGTCCCTGATTCTAGAACCTTGCCCTCCTCATAGTGTCATTAGGCTGAACCAGGGTAGAAGGGTGTCCTGGAGCCTTCAGAGTCCTGGGAGCTTGGGCTCTGACCCCCACTGCTGCCATGCATTTGCTGGGTGTCCTCAGGGAAGTGTCTCTTCCTCTCTCAGCCTCTCATCTATGAAATAGAAATGATGATCCAGTGCTTAGTTCACAGGATCAGAACAGAAAGTGAGTGGGTTGTGCCGTGAGTCCGACAGGCATCAGATTCCAGCCTCGCCATCTGTCAGCTATACAGATCTTGAGCGAAAGTCTTCATCTTTCTAAGTCTCAGCTTCTGCCTCTAATAAATGGAGGTGTTGGGGGCTTCCTGCCTTAGGTGGTTGAGACAGTCGGTAATCTCCCTGAGAGAGGAGAGCGGGGGTGGCTGGGGCTGCCTTTCACTAGCGGCCACCCCAGCACCAGGGCTGGTGCCTGCCCCAGCATCCATCCACCCAAGCCCCAGGCACATCTGGCACCCAGTCAGCCCCCTGCAGCCTTTCAGGAATGTGAGCTGACACTCAGGGAAGTGACACGGACCAGGCATCACAGAGGGTGGGGAGAAGGACAGGGGTATTTGAAACCTGGATCTGAGAAACAGAAATCTCTTGGAAACTTTCAAAGGCTCATTCATTTATTCCCCTGTACAACAGCCTGATGCCAAAACCAAGGAAAACCCAAGTCTCGGAGGTGAGGCCAGGACAGGCTCATGGACTCCCGGGATGAGCAGCATGTCTGTCACACGGCTGGGCGGCTGGCACGGCTGCCCTTCAGTGAGCAGCACAGCAGCAGCAAATGTGCTTCCGAGGACAGTGCACGCTTTAGCCAGGCAGCCAGGCTCAAGCCCAGCCACTCGCTGTCTTCCTGAGCCTCAGTTTCCTGTAAATTGGGCTAATAAAAACACCTGTCACAGCAAGTCGCTTTAAGGATGAATACACTGACCCAGGCAAAGTCCTCAGAAAAGGGGCTGGCAAGAAGCTGGCTGTGACGGCACATGCCTGTCATCTCAGCGACTCAGAAGGCTAAGGCAGGAGGATGGCAAGTTTGAGGCCAGCCTGGGCAACTTAGCAAGACCCTATCTCAAAATTTACAGAAGGGTACTTTGAGAGGCTGAGACAGGAGAATCCTGAGTTCAAAGCCAGCCTCAGCAACGGCGAGGCGCTAAGCAACTCAGTGAGACCCTGTCTCTACATAAAACACAAAATAGGGCTGGGGAGGTGGCTCAGTGGTCGAGTGCCCCTGAGTCCAATCCCGGTACCAAAAAAAAAGGAAAAGAAAGCCATGTGGAGGGTCCACGCAGCTGCTGCTCCTCCTGCGCGGCTGCATCTGAGGACACTTCCTCCCTAGGATTCTGTATTCAGCTCTGCCGACCTACAGGCTGCTCCTCTTGGCATCCGTACCATCCCTATATTCACACCATTGCACACATGATCGCTTCTTCTTGGACTATTCTTTCCGCTTGGGCCATGCTCAAACTTCAAGTCATGTACCAAGACCACCTATGATCGCTGCCATTCTGAGAAGCCTCTGCAGCCTCACGCGTGGCTGACTCCCCTTTCTATGACCTCGTCCCTGTTCACTCTGCATTCTGCCTCCTAACACCTATTTCTGAGTCCATGTACCCCAGGCTCAGATACTCCTTAAGGTCAAAGCCATGCATATTCCCACATAGATGCCCTGCCTCCCCGACACACACCCAGTGCCTGGAAGAGTATCTGCAGAAGCAGACCCTCAAGATGCCATTCATGGCTGAATGATGGCAGTCTCGCGTGCAGCCCTGAGATGTTAACCACGTGCAGAGGGGCACTTACCCTGGACATCACTATGGGGCTGACCTGAGTGGCTGCCGGCTCCTTTCCTTCCCCCAGGTTGGCGATTAGGCTTTCCTGGGGGTCTGGCTTCTCCACAGACTTCAGTTCATGCTCACGGGGCCAGGAAGTGAGTCTGGAAGCCATTCAGAAGTGCTTCAGCTTCCTGCTGGTGGTGGGTCCAGGTCCTGCACCAGGGTCTCTCTGGGGTTCCTGGTTTACTGCCAGAAGCAATTGGATGGATCTTGACATCTCTATCCCCTGCCTGGAGATGGGTCCCTTGGCTGAAGTCAGATCATTTCATGGTGAACAGGGGGAAAGAAAGGAAAGGGGCCCAATTACAACCAACCCTTGTGCCTGGAACAGACCAGCCTGGACCTGAAGGTGTTGGGTAGAAATGCTGGGGACAGTCTGAGGGGTCATTTGTCATAATATCTGGATGGTTCTGGGAAACCACTCTTCTGAGAACATCACCTCCACCCTGTTTTTAGTCCTGCCTGTTCTTTCTGTCCCTCTCTTGACCTCCAGTGACCTCTGTGAGGTAGGATGAGACTAGGAACTGATACAGACTGAGCTCTGCCGCCTGCTGGCCACTGCACCGGGCACTGTGCATACTTCAGTGCCGATCTTCTCACAGGCCCAGGCCGATGTGTGGCAGTGACGGGATGCATGCCACTTTGCACGTTCCCGAGGCTCTACCACAGCAGCTCTCTCAAAAAGCAGCGAGTCACCTCACAGCCATGGCATTGCCTGATATGCCAGGAGGGGAGGCTTTGGCATCAAACCAGTCTTGATCAAACCAGCACTGCCATTTACCAGCCGTGAGACCATGGGCCAGTGACATACCTGCTTTGTGCCTCCCTTTCCTCATCTGTGAAGTGGGAACGAAGTGGCCACTGAGACGCTACTCAGACCTTCTTCAAGAGGTCCGGCCTGGTTGCTTCAGAGTTCCTGGGCAGTGGGTGAGGACATCATGTGACCACCCGCCCCATCCCAGGAGAGGAGGAGGCCAGGGATGGCTGCTTCCAGGACCACAAAGTCCCCCAAGCCCAGGCTGAGCACAGAGGGTGCAGTTCTAACCTCCTCTGGCCAGACACCAAATCCCTGTAATGTGCAGCTTCTGCTCGTGGGGGTCCCCATTGACCTGGCCAAGGGTTCCTAGAACCACACGGCTGTCCATTGCCTTTCCTACCCCATCTCTCCATCCTGCACTGACCCTCCCCCTTAATCCTGCACAGACTCTGCCCTATCAGTCCCAGACAGTTATCCCATCATGGCACCTATTTCTAGAGAGACCCATAACTAACGTGGGCCGCAAGATCAACAGGAGCCACCAGGAGTCCCTTCCCCGGCTCAGAGCACACAGTGACCCCAGCAAAGTGACAGAACCACGACCTTCAGACCAATGTCACCACTCCTAGGTCTTCTGCCAGCAGGCACTTCCAGGGAGCATCGCCACCGGCCTAAAGGCTGGGCAGCCTTAGCCTCAGGAGCTGGTCCCACTCCCCGCCAAGGAGCTTCAGGCAACCTAACAAAACCACCTCCCAGACACAGATTGACAGGAGGGCGGAGAGAAGTCACGCAGGGATTAGCTTCCACCTTCGCTGGGAGGCATCAGAGCTGCTGAACCAACATGAAGTTGGGTCACATGGGTGATGGGGTTGCAGGGGCTGAGCTCTAAGTTCCCCCGCAGCAGCAGTCCAGGAAGGGGACTTCTGTTTGCCTATGTCTGTGGCCCCCCTCTCCCTCAGCTGTGTCTTTCCTTGCCACCTGCCCTGCTCTGCATGGGAAGGCCACAGGCCTGTTGGGGAAGGATTTGGTCTCCTTTTCTTTTTTCTGGGAGTGACAGTTTACAGACCAAGGAGCAGGGACAGGAAGCAGGATCTGCAGCAGCAGTGTGAGGCGAGCTTCCACCTGTTCAGCCTTGCCATTTTCCTGACCTGGACAAGCGTCCCCATTCGATGACAGTTTATCCTTCACATTCCTTGACTCTTCTCCAGGGCCAGCATCAGATGGGACCCAACCCAGGAGCTGCCTGCCAGTAGCACTCCGGGTTGGCAACCTTCCTCCACTCCTGGAGCTCCCAGAGAGGGGCTGTGACTTCACCTTCCTCCAAATTCTTCTGCTGCCCAAGTGTGAATTCCCCACTCTCAGGAACGGCTTGCTCTGGACAACCATGCCAGTTCCAGCAGCGGAGGGGCCACTGCCTTGGATCACCAGCCCAGATGGCCCCACTCTGCACATCTTCAGGGACTCCCTCCATCGCCTGTAGCTGAAGGCCCCCACCCCAATGGCAGCTCCCACTTGTGACTTGGACCCTGCCTCTGCTGTCCAGCCATTCTATAGCCTGTAGCACCGAAGGTTTTCATCTGTAGTTTTCACTGTTTCTGAAAATGCTCAACCCCACAAAACATGAGAAGGCTCTCGAGGGCTTGAAATGTGAAGGACAACAGTATGCATTTCTTTATGCTGAAAGTAACACTTTTTTTTTTTTTTTTTTTGGTACCAGGGATTGAACTCAGGGGCACTCGACCACGGAGCCACACCCCCAGCCCTATTTTGTGTTTTATGTAGAGACAGGGTCTCACTGAGTTGCTTAGTGCCTCGCTCTTGCTGAGGCTGGCTTTGAACTTGCGATTCTCCTGTCTCAGCCTCCCAAAGTGCTGGGATTACAGATGTGCGCCACCGCCCTGGGCTGAAAGTAACACTTTTTAATGAAAGGAAGTTACCATTCAGTGGCAAGCGTCACAGAGCCAGCTGTGAACCTTTCTCATCAACTGTGATCAAATGAAAGCAGATCCCTAGGTCACTAGAGGGACAGATTGGTGGTAAAGCTGTGATTGGTGTGTTAGGAATTTGACCTGAATGCTTCTGGGGCGTTTGGGAAGGCGGGAGATGAAGAACTTGTGCTTGGTCTTTGCAGATTGCTACGCGATCACTTACAGCAGCTCTTAAAATATGCCCAAACAAGGATACAATAAACAGGTCCTAAATTATAGTCCACTTCTGTTTGAGGCCCTGCCCTTGTAGACAACAGAAAGAGGTGATGGGAAGGAGGGAATAATGGGCTTTTCAGAGAGCCCGGGTGGCTCCTTGACTCACCGTGCCTCCCTAAGACCTGGGCAAGGTGCTGACCTCTGTCACCTGGCTTCCTCGTGGGCTGGGAAGTGGAGGCCAGCGTCGGCCCCGGGCCCTGGCAGGGTGAGTAATGTAGTGGACACCTATAGCAGGCCCCACAGATGGCTCACTTCTTGCTTCCTTTTGCCATCACTCTGAGCAAACCTGGTCATTCTTTTAGAAAATTCTGGAACTAAAGGGAAGGGTCAAGGCTAACATAATTTCTCACATTTGGTGCGTATTTTCTGGGCATTTCACGGGCACTCACATGGCTCAGCTCACAACTCAGCAAGGGGGGATCAACTCCT
>PVHX01027609.1:0-19196 GCA_004024805.1 Geosciurus inauris | reverse complement strand
AAAAGCCCAAGGCAGTTCCCGCCCCAGGGGGTTCCTCTCCGGAATCTTCCACCTGGGAGACAAAGCCTAACTGCTCAGGTTAGCACATCAAAGGAAGACCGCCACTGCTTATCTGCCCCTAATTTCAAAGTGACCGATCCCCAGCTTGCCACGCGGTTTTGTAGTGGGCTCTATAAAATCCCTCCCGCGCGTCCTCTCTTTCTCTTTTTCCTCTTTCCTTCGCCCGGGCACCCACTCCCTTGAATAAAGGATCTCCTGGCTGTACAGAGGTGTCTGTGTCTGGCTGGCCGATACCCTAACAACAGGCACGTGCGGAGAAGGAGACCAACCACTCTGTGGCTGCCCATCTACCAATGTGTGGCTGTCCCAGCCTGCTTCTGTCCAGAGACAACAACTGGGACCTGGAAGACCATCACCAAGGTCCCTGCAGGCCCGGTTACAGCAGAGGTGAGGTATTGGTAACCTGCAGGGACACTACAAGATTGTAGGGTAGAAACTGTAATACCTCAGATCAGCACTGCCAGAGGGGAAGGCACATGAACAACATGAAAAAACAAGGGAAGAAAATGCCCCCCAAAACCCAAGATGCTATGATAATAGAATCTATTGACAGCATAGTAGATGAAATGTCAGAGAAGGAGTTCAGAACGTACATAATTAAAATGATTTGTGAAGCACAGAATGATACAAGAGAACAACTACAGGCAATAATTGATCACTCCAACAAAGAGATAAGAGAGCAAATACAGGGCTGGGATTGTAGCTCAGCGGTAGAGCGCTTGCCTCGCATGCGTGAGGCCCTGGGTTCAATCCTCAGCACCACATACAAAGCAATAAAATAAAGACATTGTGTCCATCAACAACTAAAAAATATTAAAAAAAAAAAAAAAAGAGAGAGCAAATATAGGGAGCAAAAGATTACTTCAAGAAAGAGATAGAAGCCGGGCATGGTGGCTCACGCTTGTAATCCCAGCACTTAGGGAGGCTGAGACAGGAGAATCAAGAGTTCAGAGCCAGCCTCAGCAATGGCGAGGCACTAAGCAACTCAGTGAGACCCTGTCTCTACATAAAACACAAAATAGGGCTGGGGATGTGGCTCAGGGATCGAGTGCCCCTGAGTTCAATCCCCGGTACCAAAAAAAAAAAAAAAAAAAGAAAGAAAGAAAAGAAAAAAGAAAGAGTTAGAGACATTTTAAAAAACCAAACAGAAATCCTTGAAATGAAGGAAACAATAAACCAAATAAAAAAATTAATTGAAAGCATCACCAACAGACTAGAGAACTTGGAAGACAGAATCTCAGACAATGAAGACAAGATATATAATCTTAAAAATAAAGTTGACCACACAATGAAGATGGTAAGAAACCATGAACAGAACAACCAGGAATTATGGGATAACGTGAAAAGACCAAATCCAAGAATTATTGGAGTAGAGGAAGGCACAGAGGTACAAACCAAAGGAATGCACAATCTATTCAATGAAATAATATCAGAAAATTTCCCAAACATGAAGAACGATTTGGAAAATCAAACACAAGAGGCTTACGGGACACCAAATGTACAAAACTACAACAGATCCACATCAAGGCACATTATGATGAAAATGTCTACCATACACAACAAGGATAGAATTTTAAAAGCTGCAAGAGAGAAGGTACATATTATATACAGGGGGAAACCAGTTCAGATCTCAGCAGATTTCTTAACCCAGACCCTCAAAGCCAGGAGATCCTGGAACAACATATACCAAGCTCTGAAAGAAAATGGGTGCCAATCAAGAATCTTATATCCAGCAAAATTAAGCTTCTGATTTGATGACAAAATACAAACCTTCCATGATAAACAAAAGTTAAAGGAATTTACAACAAGAAAGCCTGCACTATAGATTATTCTTGGCAAAATATTTCATGAGGAGAAAATGAAAAACAACAATGAAAATCAGCAAAGGGAGGAACTACACAAAGGAAAAGCCAATCAAAGGAGAAACCAAGTCAAGGTAAAAACCAAAAAAAAAAACCAAAATGAATGGGAATACAAACGATATTTCAATAATAACCCTGAATGTCAATGGCCTAAAATCATCAATTAAAAGACATAGACTGGCAGATTGGATTTAAAAAGTACTCAACAATATGCTGCCTTCAAGAGACTCATCTCACAGGAAAAGACATCCACAGACTGAAGGTGGAAGGGTGGGAAAAAACATGCCACTCACACGGACCATGTAAACAAGCAGGGGTTTCATATCATATTCATATCAGATAAAGTGGACTTCAAACCAAAGATAGGAGGGATAGAGAAGGTCACTTCATACTGCTTAAGGGAACCATACTCCAAGAAGACATAACAATCATAAATATCTATGCCTTGAATAATGGAGCATCCACATATATCAGACAAACCCCTTATAATTTGAGAATCAAATAGACCGCAGCACAATAACAGTGGGTGACTTTATTATATCTCTCTCACCACTAAACAGATCTTCCAAACAAAAAATAAACAAAGAAACCACAGAACTGAACAATACAACAAATGATTTAGAATTAACAGACATAGACATATACAGAATATTTCATCCATCAAAAAGTGAACACACTTTTTTCTCAACAGCACATGGATCCTTCTCTAAAATAGATCATATGTTATGCCACAAAGGAAGTCTTAGTAAATACAACAAAAAAAAAAGAGGTACTATCCTGCATCCTATCTGACCATAATGGAATGAAATAGAAATCAATGATAAACAAAAAATAGAAGTTACTCCATCACCTGGAGACTAAATACTATAATATGCTATTCAATGATGCATGGATAACAGAAGACATCAGGAAGGAGATAAAAAAAAATTCTTAGAGGTAAATGAGAACTCTAATACATCATATCAAAATCTCTGGGACGCTATGAAGACTGTGTTAAGAGGAAAGTTCATTGCGATGAGCTCATTCATTAAAAGAAGAAAAAGCCAACAAATAAACAACCTGACATTACATTTCAAAGCTCCATAAAAAGAAGAACAAATCAACCCCAAAAGAAATAGAAGACAGGAAATAGTTAAAATCAGGGCTGAAATCAATGAAATTGAAACAAAAGAAACAATTCAAAAATTGACAAACCAAAAAGCTGGTTCTTTGAAAAAAATAAATAAATAAAATTGACAAAATTTAGTCACTCTAACAAAAAGAAGGAGAGAGAAAACTCAAATTACTAAAAATCATGATGAAAAAGGAAATATCACGAGAGGCAGTATTGAAATACAAAAGATAATTAGAAACTATTTTCAAAATTTATACTCCAGTAAAATAGAAAATTCTACAGAGACCAACAAATTTCTAGAGGCATATGATCTGCCCAAACTGAATCAGGACATACACAATTTCAACAGATTTATTTCAAGCAAGGAAATAGAAGATGCCATCAAAAGCTTACCAATCGGGGCTGGGATTGTAGCTCAGTGGTAGAGTGCTCGCCTCACATGTGTGAAGTCCTGGGTTTGATCCTCAGCACCACATACAAAGCAATAAAATAAAGACACTGTGTCCATCTACAATAAAAAAAAATATTAAAAAAAATCTTACCAACCAAGAAAAGCCCAGGACCAGACAGATTCTCAGCTGAGTTCTACAAGACCTACAGAGAAGAATTAATAGCAATACTCCTCAAATTATTCCATGAAATAGAAGAGAACAGAACCCTTCCACACTTACTCTATGAGGCTAGTATCACCCTGATTGCAAAACCAGAGACACATCAAAGAAAGAAAGCTTCAGACCAATATCCCTAATGAACATTGATGCAAAAATTCTCAATAAAATTCTGGCAAATCATATACAAAAACATTAAAAAGATAGTGCACCATGATCAAGTGGGGTTCATCCTGGGGATGCAAGGTTGGTTCAACATATGGAAATCAATAAACGTAATTCATCACATCAATAGACTTAAAGACAAGAATCATATGATTATCTCTATAGATGCTGAGAAAGCATGTGACAAAATACAGCAGCTCTTCATGTTCAAAACACTAGAAAAACTAGGGATAGTAGGAACAAACCTCAACATTGTAAGTTACCTGTGCAAATCTGAAGGCCAACATCATCCTAAGTGGAAAAAAATTGGAAGCATTCCCACTAAAAATGGGAACAAGACAGAGATGCCCTCTTTCATCACTTCTATTCAACAGACTCCCTGAAACTCTAGCCAAAGCAATTAGACAGATGAAAGAAATTAAAGGGATATGAATAGGAAAAGAACTTGAACTATTGTTATTTGCCAATGACATGATTCTATACTTAGAGGATCAAAAAATTCTGCCAGAAAACTTCTATAATTAATAAATTAATTCAGCAAAGTAGCAGTATATAAAATGAATGCCCATACATCAAATGCATTTCTACACATCAGTGATGAATCCTCTGAAAGAGAAATTAGGAAAACCACCCCATTCACTATAGCCTCGAAAAAAAAAATACTTGGGAATCAATTTAACAAAAGAGGTGAAAGACCTTTACAATGAAAACCACAGAAAACTAAAGAAAAAAATTGAAGAAGATCTTAGAAAATGGAAAGTTCTCCCATGCTCTTGGATAGGCAAATCAGTATCATAAAAATGGCCATACTGTCCAAAGTGCTATACAGATTCAATGTGATTCAAATTAAAATTCCAATGTCATTCCTTATAGAAATAGGAAAAGCAATCATAAATTCATTTGGAAAAATAAGAAACCCACAAGAGCCAAAGCAATCCTTAGCAAGAAAACTAAAGCAGGTGGCATCATAACACCAGATCTTAAACTATACTATAAAGCTATAGTAACAAAAATGGCATGACATTGGCACCAAAATAGACATGTACATCAATGGTATAGAAAAGAAGACAGAGACAAACCCACATAAATACAGTTATCTCATACTAGACAAAGGCACCAACAACATACATTCGAGAAAAGATAGCCTCTTCAACAAATGGTGCTGGGAATAGTGGAAATCCATATGCAGCAAAATGAAACTAAACCCCTATCTCTCACCATGCACAAAATTCAACTCAAAGTGGATCAAGGACTTAGGTATTAGACAGGAGACCCTGCGCCTAATAGAGGAAAAAGTAGGCTCAAATCTCTACCATGCTGGCTTAGGCCCTGACTTCCTTAACAAGACTCCTGAAGTGCAAGAAATAAAATCAAGAATCAATAAGTGGCATGGATTCAAACTAAAAAGCTTCTTAGCAAAAGAAACAACCAATGAAGTGAACAGAGAGTCTACATTCTGGGAGCAAATTTTTGCCACACACACATCAGATTGAGCACTGGTTGTACGCAATGTACAACCAGGATATATCTGGTTATATAAAGGATATATAAAGATCTCCAGGATATATAAAGAACTAAAAAAACTTAATACTAAAAAAAAACTCCCAAACCAAAAAACAACCCAATCAATAAATGTGCTAAGGAGCTGAACAGAAACTTCTCAGAAGAAGATATACAATCAATTAACAAATGTATGAAAAAATGTTCAACATCTCTAGCCATTAGAGAAATGCAAATCAAGACTACTCAAGATTTCATCTCACGCCAGTCAGAATGGCAGTTATCAAGAATACAAACAAGCGTTGGCGAGGATGTGGAGGAAAAGGCACACTCATACATTGTTGGTGGGACTGCAAATTGGTGCAACCACTCTGGAAAGCAGTATGGAAATTCCTTAGAAAACTTGGAATGGAACCACCATTTGACCCAGCTATCCCACTCCTTGGTCTATACCCAAAGGACTTAAAAACAGCATACTACAGTGACACAGCCACTTCAATGTTTATAGCATCACAATTCACAATTGCTAAACTGTGGAAGCAACCTAGATGCCCTTCAATAGATGAATGGATAAAGAAACTGTGGTATATATACACAAGGGAATACTACTCAGCAATAAAAGAGAATAAAGTTATGGCATTTGCAGGTAAATGGATGGAGTTGGAGAACATCATGCTAAGCAAAGTAAGCCAATCCCACAAAACCAAAGGCTGAATGTTCTGATAAGTGGATGCTGATCATAATGGGGGGAGATGGGAATAATGGAGAAAATTTGGTCAAAGGGGAGGGAAGGGTGAGGATGGAACATGGGGGCAGGAAAGATGGTGGAATGTGATGGACCTCAATGGCCTAGGTTCATGTATGACTGCACACATGGTGAAACTCTACATTGCGTACAACTAGAGAAATGAGAAGTTGTGCTCCATTTGTGGACAATGAATCAAAATGCATTCTGCTCTCATGTCAACCTAATTAGAATAAATAAATTTTTAAAAAATGAGTCATGACCTCCAGAAGGTTAGTACACATGTGGATTTTATGTGGCTGGCAGAGCACAAGGTAGTCAGGCCTTTCCTTCACCCATGCTGGTTGACCTTGGAGTGGCAGCTGCCTAACCCCTGGAAGGTCCCATCCCGCATGGCTTGGCTGTGCAGGGAGTGGCACCATCTCTATAGCTTGAAGGAGTCCTGGAAATGGCTCCTCTACAGGGACAACTGTGAAGACCATGAGCACAGGCCACAGCTCGTGCCCTTCAGCCACTGCTCCCATAGAGGGTATTCTGACCTACAGAAATGGCTCAACCTTAAGACCTGGTCACGTTTGAGCCTTGTCCCTGGAAAAACACTGGCTCCTGACCCTAGACACACACTGAGCCTTGACCCAGGACACACACTGAGCCCTGATCCTGGACACACACTGAGCCCTGACCCTGGACACACACTAAGTCCTGAGCTGGGACACACACTGAGCCTTGACTTTGGACACACTCTGATCATTGACCCTGGACACACACTGAACCTGAACCTAGACACACACAGTGCAGTGAACCTGGACACACACTAAGCCCTAACCCAGGACACACACTGAGCCTTGACACTGGCCACACTCTGAATCCTGACACTGGACACACACTGAGCCCTGACCCAAGTCACAACTGAGCCCTCCTCACCCAAGTCACACACTGAGCTCTGACCCAAGTCACACACTGAGCCCTGACCCAAGTCACAACTGAGCCCTGACCCAAGTCACAACTGAGCCCTGACCCAAGTCACACACTGAGACCTGACCCAGGACACACACTAAGCCTTGACCCTGGACACACACTGAGTCCTGACCCTGAACACACGCTGAGCCCAGAACCTGGACACTGAGCCCTGATGCCTGGTTATATAGTGATTCTTGATCCTGGCACACACTGAGCCCTGACCCTGGACACACACTGAGCCCTGACCCTGGACACACACTGAGCCCTGACCCTGGACACACACTGAGCCCTGACCCTGGACACACACTGAGCCCTGACCCTAATCCCATGCTGAGCCCTGACCCCAGATACATACTGAGCATTGACCCTGGCCACACACAGGGAATTGACCAGGCCAAACACTGAGCCCTGACCCAGGATACACACTGAGCCCTGACCCTGGATACACACTGAGCCCTGATCCTGAGACCGCCATGGGAGAGAGCAGATAAGCTATTGGGCCTTAATTCAGAATCTGTTTGTCTAACAATCGTTCACACTGGGGCCTTTGCCCCACTCTGTCTACCTCATGTGGAATGTGCCTTTCTTAATCAGATCAACCATAAACACCAGGTGCCCGGAAGGCCATCTGAGTTCCCTGAGGCTCCTCCATGGGAAGTCCTTTTCACCCCAACAGCCCAGCCCCTGCCCTGCCTCGCTGCCTGAGGGAGGGCCAGCGCCTGCCCATCCGCATTCCCTCCCCACTGTGGCTTTGCCCTCTTGGAGGAGCCACCTCTTTCCTGGACAGCTGCCCTGTCTTCGGCCTATTTCATTTCTCTTGTCATTGGGTCAAATGTCCCCACCTCTGGTGTCAATATCACTCGCCAGCTAGCCCTGGATTAGGTCAAGGAGAGTGAAAGGACCTCAGAACAGAGCCCGAGAAGCAAAGCGAGGCCCGTTTGCTTGGGGACACATAGCAGCCCCCAAAGGGCTCAACAGCACTGGGGACTCAGGCCGTGGGACTCTGAGCATCCTGAGTGGGGGAGCTGCCAGATGCAAATCAGGTATGCAAGGTACCTGGGACCTGCCCTGGCCCCTGCTCCTCTGTCCCTGCTGCCTCCTGTCCTCCCCTCAGGTAGGGCACCCGCTTCCCTAGGCCCAACCACAGGGGTCCAATCTCAGTTCTGGGTTCCTCAAGTGCCACAGTAGCTGCACCAACCAGTTGCTTGCCCAGACATGTCCCCGCTGCCTGTCCCGCGCCAGGCTGGCTCCTGCAGGAGGGCCTGGGGGTGGGGGACTGATTACGCATCGCATCGTAAGTTCCCGAGCAGCCCAATCTCACCCAGTCTGGCCAGCCAGGAGCCAGGTTGCAGGATGTGCGTGTGTTCCTGAGCCAGGGGGGTGGCTGGTGTTTTCCAGCAGTGAGGAGGTGGGGAGCTGGGTTACAAGGGCATATTGGCTTCCCTCCCAGCCCCCAGCGTCTTTGGGGCGCACCTGGGACAGCTCTGCCTGCCCTCCCCTGCAGCTGGGGCTGAGCCACAGGCTCGTCCTGAAGGGCCTACAGTGGGGGATGCTGAAGGTGGGCCAGGAAGGATGACTAGGAGCTCACCGGCCTGCTGGGGCTTCGGGGGGCAGAGCTTAGAGAATGTGGCAGAGTTGTCTTAGGGAGCATCTACACGGTTGACCCTCTGTGGTGTGGTACTCGTCAGTTTTTTTGTTGTTGTCGTTATTTTTAGTACTGGGGATTGAACTCAGGGGCACTCGACCACTGAGCCACATCCCCAGCCCTATTTTGTGTTTTATGTAGAGACAGGGTCTCACTGAGTTGCTTAGCGCCTCGCCATTGCTGAGGTTGGCTTTGAACTCGCAGTTCTCCTGTCTCAACCTCCCGAGCCTCTGGGATTACAGGCTCGCGCCACTGCGCCGGCCCTTCAGTTCTTGACCAGCTCCATGTGATGCAGTGGTCCCAGCCACTGCCCCTTTGGACTCAGCCCGTTAGTCCTATGGGTGCCTTCCCTGCTCCCAGCAGATGACTGCCGTGGTGGGCAGTCACACCCTGGATCTCCCCCTTCAGGTAGCTGGCCAGGCTGCTGGATCTCAGAATGGCCTCTCCACCCGGAGTATTCTGTCTCTATCCTTCCACACCAGTCAGAGGACAGAGGCCCATGGCTTCCACGCCCACCCTGTCCCCTCTTGTTCTTTGCAGACAGCCCCCATGTGAGCCTACAAGGAGCACCCCAAGTCCTCCTACAGAGGACGCTGGTCCTGTTCTTAGCCCCTGCCCACGCCACGGGTCCCCAGCCACCTCACACACACACAGGTGCTTCAGGCACCCGCCAACACAGGGCATCGGCACACTAACACACGCACATTCACACACACCTGCACACTCAGGGCATGCGCACACCCACACTCGCACATTTGCAGGTGAACACACTGACATTCACTCACGCACATTCACACGCACACTCTCACACACTCTCACACAAGCTCGCACAGCACACACCCCAACAAACTGGCACACAAGCTCGTATAGCACACACCCCGACACACCCCCACAGACGACATCCCCCGTTCACGCACACCCCCATGCACACTCAGCACCTCTTTTCCAAGGGCTCAGTTTGATCACCCGAAGGACAGGATCACATGGCCCAAGCTCCTGGCCATCAGGGACAGATCCTGGAAAAGAGAGCCTGTAGGGTGACATGCAAAGCGCATGGAGCCCAGGCCTGCGAGAGAGTGGTCCCAGGTGTGCCCAGACCCGAGCTGAGCTCAGCCCCAGTGCAGGGCTCTCGCCTCTTGGGGGGCTGCCTGCTGTGCCCGGGGGTACCTGACTAAGTCCAGGCTGCCCCACCTGATGGTCTGACTCCTGCAGTGTGGCTCCTCTTCCAGCACGCAGGGCATGGGTCTCCTGGAGCCCCTTCCAGAGATGCCCAGTCAGTGACTGCGCGAAGGCCAGAAGCTCCTGTAGTCACAGTGGCCATGTGAACCCACTCCCCAGAGACTCCTTTGGCCAAAGTCTCTTCTGGTCATGCCACGTGCCAGGGCTGAGGCGGTGGTGCCTGACTGGCAGGGACGGGAGGACGGGGCCTGGGAAGGAGAGGAGCGGGGCACTGGAGGCAGCTTGGGCACACAGGTTTCTGGTCTGCATGGCCCTTGGGGCAGTGGAAAACCTGGCCAGTTTCCTGCTACCTAAGGGGAGGACGTGGCTGAGGCCCAGGTGGGTGTCAATTTGCCTGGAAGTATTTCCCACAATGAGCAGGTTCCATGACAAGGCCAGGCTTTCTCCCCACCAAGAGGCTTGGGAGGTGGCCCTTACCCCCCACCTCCATGGGACCTTCAGACACCACCACCTGCCAAGCCGACATCCCTGCCACCAGTGCAGGTGAAAGAGCGGGTTTTCTCCAGGGTGCCAGGAGCTTTTGGAGGGAACGTGGCCTCTGTGGTAGCTCAGCCTTAGGGGGACCAGGCACCTGCAGGTGCTTGTGCAGAGGAACCCTCTCAAGAGGCTTTTCCTCTGAGCATCTCACGGACACTGAGGCAGGGGTACCGTGGAGTGGTAAAAGTCTTGGCAGGGTCCCCTCTGCTGGCTACCACCCCAGCAGCCGTTGGCCCCAGCTTGGGCCTCTGATGGGCCTCAGGACCTGGTAGGTACTCCCACAGCCCAGCCCTGGGCGAGCCAGACTCACAGGCAGCATGTCTGGTGCTGTGTGGGCAGGCCCCGGTGTTCTTGCCCAGGTGCTGGCCAGCCTCTTGGTGCTGGCTGACCCTCCCACTGGCTGGGCTCCTGAGCTGCAGTTGCCCCTCCCTCTCCTCACGTTCCTCCCGCTCTCTCCTCCAGGAAGCACCTCTTGATCCCACCCCGAGCCCTCTGTTCCCTGGATTCCTGGCTCTCTTAGCTTCCAGGGGAAGGGGACAATGAGCTACCATGTCCCCAGCTGCACACTGGGCCTTTGCCCAGGCTCCCTGTTGTCTTGCTTGGGCCCACCGTGCAAAGGCCCAATGCCCCTCGTAAATTCAATCTTCCCTGAATCTTCTCCTTGAGGTTAGACACTGGGGAACCCTTGGGTGGCTGCAGTCCTGGTTCTTGGGGCCACTGGAGGAGTCACCAAACTCCAGAGCCTAAGATTACAAAAAGCAAGACTTCAGCTTAGTCCCGTCCGTGTTGAGTGCTTACTTTGCCCCCTCCATCCTGCCCTTCCCCGCCACTCACACAGGTTTGCTGGGCTCTGGGGAGAGCACAGGATAGGCCACGTTGAGTCCTCGGGTGTGTAGACTTGATCTGGTGGGTCCTTGGTCCCATTGAGGGCATGGTGGAAAGGCACAGAGGAGGCGTGTGGGGCGGGGATTGCAGGCAAGAGGCAGCAGAAGCAGAGTGCAGTGCTCAAAGGAGGTCCCTGACAGCTGGTGGGGGGTCTGCTGAGGGCCACTGACAGGGGCCTGGGCTTCCCGGCCAGCATGCAAGTTGGGCAGCCCTTGGAGTGCAGGGCCCAGCTGAGGCCACATGCCCTCAGGACTGCTGGGGAGGGGCTTCTCTGCTGGGCCAGATCTTTGCCAGGCAGGGAAAGGGTCTTGTCCAGGGGACAAAATAGTCAAGTGGGTGAAGGCCTGTCCCTTAACCCCTGCCTCCACCTGGAGAATGCCAGGGGTCAGGCACAGCTTTGAAGAGAAACTGCACCCAGAGTTGCTCAGGTTTGCAAGGGTCCAACTTCTCCACCTCCTTTTCCTGCTTCACTGCACAGTCCTGCCTGACCACCTCCAGGAAACCAGCCTCTCCAAAATACTGAGCCCACTCAGCAGAGAGGGGTGACTTTCTAAGCCTGGAGGCCCAACCCATAGCTCTGGAACACCTGGTGAGGTGGCCCAGGAAAGTTGGGGATCCCCAGGAGGGTCAGCAGGCTTCCCAGAAGCTGGAAGGCCGTGGGCAGCTTCTGGGCCAGGCTCTGTTACAGAGGCCTGCCCAGTGTGCAGGCTGGGGCCCGGCCCTCCTGGTGCCTGGACCCTGGCGGGTCTTGGGCATTGCAAACAGGAAACAGGTGTGGCTTCCATGTACTGAAACCACTCATTTATTAATTAGTTCCACAAATATTTATTGTACCTCTGACATGCTGGGTGTTGGGTCTGGTGTGGGCCACAGTGGCTTTGACTGGGACCTTGAGGGCATAGGCTGGGGGTGGGGAGCTGCAGGTGCTAAGCACACAGGCCAGCGGCAGCAGAGAATAACTCCTGCTGCCCAGAGCACTCTCATCATCTTTATGGGGGCAGGGGCATGGCCAACCTGGGAGGCACTCGTGAGATGACGCCAGCAGGTACCACAGCACCCCTACCCACCACCTGTGCCCACATCCAGCTTCCAACACTGGTAGCTGCACGTCTTTGACTAGAACTTGCTCTTGGTCTGGAGTCCATTTCCTCCAAACTGGGCCTGCCAGGACAACAATGTCCCCAGAGTCCCTGAGTCCCCAAATATGATGACAGGGATTGGTGAGGACAACCCTTCCCTGCTTCCTTGGGCAGGATGGTTCTGTGATGAGGATTCCACAGGCTCCAGGGGACCCTCAGGGAGGGAGCTGGTGGCCTGCAGGGTGGATGGCTCCATGGGCCTTCCCTCCTGTCTCCCTGGTTACGTCCTCCACTTCCTGCAGCCTCTGGCTCTCTCGCCCCCGCATCTCAGGGTTTGCTTCCCAGGGCGTCAAACTCACAGCCTCAGCGCCCACGTAGGCTGCAGATGGACACACAACAGGCATGAGAGTCCCAGGAGCTGGAGGGACTCTGGGAGTCTATGGCCCAACAGGAGGGGTATGTATGCGTGTGTCTAGGACCCAGGAACCATGGTGCTGTGGTTGGGTAAGGTCTGAATGTGTCCCCAGTGGCTTGTGTTGCAAGTTTGGTCCTTACGTATAATGGTGAGAGATGGTGAATCTTAAGGAGCAGGACCTGGTGAGTGGCAGGCAGATCACTGGGAGCATGCCCTTGGGAGGGACTGAGGTGTTTCTCAAGGGACCCGAGGGACTGTGGTTAGTTCTCACAAGTGCTGGTTGCTGTAAAGAGCTTACTGTCCCACCTGGTTGCTCCCTCTCTCCGCACCTGCCCTCTTCTGAGCTAGAAAGGGTTAGCAGTTCAGCTCTCCTGGCCTTGGCACAGATGTGCAGGGCGAGAGCAGGAAGCCTTTTAGCCCAAACAGAGGAAGGGAGGTGGCGTGTCACTGGGCCCCCGTAGGGGCCACTGGCGGGGTGCACACGTCTCTGTGATGTCGTATGGCTACGCCACAGCTGGCTTGACCACAGGCCACCGGGCGTCTGGGCTGTTCCCGGGGTGGGCTGTTTGGATGAAGCTACTGATGGAGCACGAGGGGCTCCTGGTGTGACGCAGGCCTTCCTCTCTCGGCACCAACGCGGGGAGGGTGGATTCTGGGTCATGTGATGCTTCCACGTGTAGTTTTATAGAAAACTGGCACATGACTTCACACGTGGCTGCGCAGCCTCTCGTTTCACCCGCTGTGCGCCCGTGTCAGTGTATCACATAGTCCTGTCGCTATTTTTGATTCTCTCTCTTCTCATAGGTGTACAGTGACATCTCAGTGTGACTTGAATTCACATTTTCATACAGAACAGCAATCCTGCACTTTTTTTTTTTTTGGTACTGGGGATTGAACTCAGGGGCACCCGACCACCGAGCCACACCCCCAGCCCTATTTTGTGTTTTATGTAGAGACAGGGTCTCACTGAGTTGCTTAGCACCTCGCCGTGGCTGAGGCTGGCTTTGAACTCGCGATTCTCCTGTCTCAGCCTCCCTAAGTGCTGGGATTACAGGCGTGCGCCACCGTGCCCGGCTAATCCTGCACATTTTTTATGTGCTTATTTTCTACCCGTCTGCTTGCTCATAAAATGACAGTCCATACATCTCACCAGTATTTTAACTAGATTTTTCAAACTGTTGAATTTGAGATTTCTTTATGTAGTTCAGAGGATAATTTTTGTCAGATCTGTGGCTTGCAGACCCTCCCTCCAAGTCTGTAGCTTGTCTTTCCATCCTGGTAACAGACATTTCCACAGAGCAAGCACTTCAGTTTTGGTGAAATTCAAGTTATCATTTTTTCCTTCTATGGATTGAATTTTGTGTTAGTAAGAACTCTGTATCCTAGCTGAAATCTTTTTAATGCTTCTTCATAAAAGATATCCTCTTCTTCACTCCTGCAGTTGATAATTTGTGGCCTTTCTCTTAGTCAACCTCAGTCTTTCTTGGAATTTATGAGTTTTACTCAGTTTTCAAAACAACAACTTTCAATTTTTATTGATTCATTTGTGAATTTTCTATTCCATTAGGTTTTGTTTCCTTCTACTTTCTTTGGGTTTATTTGCTATTCTTATTATAATTTCTTGAAATCAATTCTTGGATCTCTGAATTTTAGACTTTTTCATTAATATATGATTGAAGATCACAAAATTCTCTTAAGCATGACACAAATAACATGTCATGTACATGTTAGAACCAAATAGAAATCCTTTCTAATTTCCATTGTGACTTTTCCAATCTTAGGAGATTTGGAAATGTATTGCTTAACTTCCAAACACATGGGAATATTTTAATTTTGTTATTAGTCTTGTATTTAGTTTCACTATGGTCAAAACACACTTCCATAGAGGCAGGGGACCCGATTAGCCTAATTATATTGTCATGTTGTGTGCAGATATAAACATTTAACAGCAAATCACATTACTATGTATAATTAAAATGCAGCAATAATTTTAAAAAGACATACTCTTGATGATTTCAATCCATTGAAATTGTTGAGATTATCTTTATACCTGGCATATGGACAAAAATTAGATGAATACTCTGGACATACTAAACAAGAATGATTTTAAGTTGTTGGGTGTAGTGCCCTCTGTGTTGCTGAGCCAAGATTTTCGATCATGATGTTCAAATATCACGTCTTTTTTTTTTTTTTTTTTTTTTGCTACTGGGGATTGAACTCAGGGGCACTCACCACTGAGCCCTATTTTGTGTTTTATGCAGAGACAGGGTCTCACTGAGTTGCTTAGCACCTCGCCATTGCTGAGTCTGGCTTTGAACTCGCGATTCTCCTGTCTCAGCCTCCCTAAGTGCTGGGATTACAGGCGAGTGCCACCGTGCCCGGCTCAAATATCACGTCTTTATTAATTTGCTGATGTACCAAAAGAAGTATGTTGAAACCTACCGTTCCATCTTTTATTTCTGTTACTGTTTGCTTTACATATTTTGAGTCTGGGTTGGTGATGCATGCACTTTTAGAATTGTGTCTACCAGTTGGTGACTGGGAAAGCCTTCCATTACAGTGATGTTTCTTGGATTGCATCTCCTCCGTGTGACAGCAGAAACTCTAGGAGAGTCCTTTTGTCTACTGTCCACACTGAGTGCCAGGTACTAGACTGACTCCCCGCCCACCCACTCTCTGCAACCCTGGCTCTGCAAACTCTGGCCAGCTGGTTATGTCGGGAAACCCTGCCACCGGCGCCAGCCGAGAAGCCGAGGCTCAGGAAGGACCCCGCGCGCCTCCTGCCGGTCTCTCCTTGCCGCTGCCGGTTGGCCCGCCGCTCTGGGTCGCAGGGCAGGCGCTTCTCTGTACACCTAGCCCAAGGCTGAGGGTTCCTGTGCACACAGACCCGGCTTCCCCACACCCCTATAACCCCAACCCCAGCAGAAGATTGTCAGGATAGGGTCCAGATCTACCTTAGCCTCTGCAGGTCAGAACGCAGGTTGCTGCAGCGCGTGCTGACGCAGGCCTGTAATCCCAGCGGCTCTGGAGGCTGAGGCAGGAGGATCGTGAGTTCAAAGCCAGTCTCAGCAATTTACCAAGGCGCTAAGCAACTCAGTGAAACTCTGTCTTTAAATAAAATGCAAAAAAGGGCTGGGGATGTGGCTCAGTGGTTAAGCGCCCCTAAGTTCCATCCCCAGTACCAAAAAACAAACAAAAAGCAAACCCAGATCGCCCCTGCACGGCGTCTGCACCTGCCTGCGTCCTTCAGCTCAGACATCACATCCACCCTCGACCCTGAAGCTCAGACCCCAACCTGCTCCACCCTAGGTTCTGCACTCATCCTAGATCCTGCAGCTGAGACCCAAACCTGAGCCCTCAGGGTCTGCACCCACCCAGCACCCTGGGAAGACCCCGCTTGGGCACCACTCCTTCAGGTCCCACTGGACCCCAGTTGCAGCCAGCCAACCTGTTCTTCCCAGCTTCGGGGCCCTCCAAGGAGGCTCTAGCTTTAAGAACTGGCATCATTACTTTGTATTCCAGGGTGGAGAGTGGTCGCGCACAGGCTTGCCTGCTGCAGGCAGACCTCCCTACTGTTCTGGTCAGCTCTGGGGGCAGAGAGAATTCGGGCTTCTGTGTTCTTAAGTGGGCTTTGTGGGAGCGCCCTGGGCTGTGGCTCTTCATGCCTGGGAGGGGTCCGGGACCCCGCGTTCCTGCGGGCTTGCTCTCCGACCCTGGACAGCGGTTGAGCCCTGGAAGAGCTGCTATTTCCACGTGGCTGGTGCTGGCTCACTTCAACTCAGTCGCCGTTGCCTTTCACTTTTCCTGTCCTCCTCCTTTAATGTTTGTGACAATTTTCCATCTGCCTTGGTGTTCCCTTTATCGTGGTCTGCGGATGATAACTGCAGTGATATTTTATTTCTCGGGCCCTTTATTTCCCTTTGGATTTGGAAGGGTGTGCTCGTTTTGTGTGAAGTTCTAGTTGAGCAGTTATTTTCCCCCAGCATTCTGTCCACGTCATTCCACCACCATTACTTCTTTTCTTTTTTGGAACTTGGTCTTCTGGGCGCTTTTCAGAGGGCGCATGTCTTTCCCTGGCTGTGTTAAGATTTTCTCTTCATCCTTGGTTTCCAGCTGTGATGGACCTAGCTATGATTTTCCTGTGTTGTCCAAGTCTGTGGCTGATGCCGTGCATTAGTGCTGGAGAGGCACAGTACCTTGAATATGTTCAGATGCTGTGTGTCCCACTGCCCTCTCTGTTCCTGTATGGTGTCAGCCCTGGGTCCCCAATGTCACGTGTCATGGACGTGGGTGTGGGTAGCTCGGTTCCACCAGGTACTCTGCTGCTCAGCCCTGCTGTTTCAGCCACTGGTGTCCCTCGTCCTCCTGGGACCAGTGGATCAGCTGAGCCCTTTTCTTGTCATGGCAGTGGGATAGGATGAGAGAGCACCTCCAACCATACCAGGTCACCCCAGTTCTTGCCCAGAGCAAGTCACATGCCTGAGCCCAAAGTCAAGGCCTGGGAAATAGATCCAGCCTTTGAGGAGTTGTTTAGGGCAGAGTAAAGAAGTGGGGTCAGATCACCGATGTGCTAGACCTGATGTTCCAGATAACAGGTGTCTTTCTCGCTCCTCTTTTCACCGATGTGCTAGACCTGATGTTCCAGATAACAGGTGTCTTTCTCGCTCCTCTTTTTTTTCTTTCTTTCTTGGTGCTGGGGATTGGATCCCGGTGCTCTACCACTGAGCCACATCCCCAGCCTTTTTATTTTTTGTTTGGAGATAGGGTCTTGCCAAGTTGCTGAGGCTGGCCTAGAACTTGTGACCCTCCTGCCTCAGCCTCCCAAGTGGCTGGGATCACAGGAGCGCGTGATCTCTTTTCAGACTGCGTGATATGCAGGCTGACGTTTTCTACCTACTGCTGTTCCTGTTTGCTGCTCTCCTCCTTGGGTGTCGAGTCTGCTGTTAAATCCAGCTCTTGCTCGATTTCTATTTCATTAAATTTTGCCACTGTACTGTTTCCCAATACTCATTTCTATATTTTGAGATAGAATGTTTCATTCATTAATTTTCCAAATTTCTTTTCTGCTATTATAAACTTCCAAATTTCATTTTTCTTTTTTAATGACTTTTCAAATAACTACTTAGTTAACCTCATTTTAATTATTTATTTTTGTGGAGATGGTGATGGAACCAGGGTTTCAAGCATGCTAGGTGAATGCTCTGCCTCTGAGCTACTGCCCAGCCTAGTTAACCGCCTTTTGAACAACTTTTTCTTTCTTTGGTTTTTGAATTGCCGTCACTGCTTCAATTTCTACATGTTTATAAATTTCTCCCTGAATACTACCTAGCCTTTATTCCAAACATTTTCCCCCTGTATAATTATTGTTGACTGTTCAATTTAAAGTATTTTAAAATTTCCATTTGTTTTCCTGTTTTTAAAATGCTCCTTTTCCCACATTTCTATTGGTGCACTATAGTTGCACATAATGGTGGGATTTGCACACGCACACATCATAACAATACCATTGAGCCAGACTCTCTCTCCCCAGCACTTCCTTGTTTCTGAGGTTTGTCGAGTGCCTGGTCCTATAGATGCTCATTCAGCCAGTCTTGTTAGTGATTGTTATTTTCAACCCCCTTTTTGGGTATTCTACATCTGTCAATTATTGGGAGAGGTGTGTCGAAATATTCTGCTGTTGCTGATTTTGTTGTTTCCTTGTTGTTCTAACAGTTTTACTGTATACTGAAGCACTTCTGCAAGGTAAATATAAATTTTGAATTAAGATAATTTTTATTTTGGCTTGAACACTTTGTCATTTATGTCCCTTAATGTTTTTCACCTTGAATCTTATGTATCTGACATTTATAGTACAAATCCACTGCACCTTCTGCCATCTTCTTACAACTGACCCTTCCATAGTCTTACATTTGGGGTGTGTCTTTTTATGCATTAAAACAACAAAGTCAGTCTGATAATGTACCTTTGAACTGGTGATTTATATTGTGGTTGCTAAGATGTGTAGGTATGCAGTCACACTTTTTCTTTCTTTTATCCTTTTTGTCACTCCATATCGCTTTTGTCTATTCCCTTTATTTTGCTGTGCATGTTATAAAAGGTAAGAACTTCATTTCTTCCATTTTGTGATTTACTGTGTGTGTGTCATATTGGGGTCTGGACCTAGGGCCTGGCACAAGCTAGGCAAATATTCTACCACTGAGCTACACTCCCAGTCCCTTTTTTAAAAATTACTTTTATTTTGAGACAGGGTCTTATAAGTTGTCCAGGCTGGCCTTGAACTTGTGATTCTTCTGCCTCAGTCTCTCCAGAAGCCAGGGTTGCCTGAGTGAGCCACTGTGATTGCTGTAGTTATTTTTATTTTTACAATTATTTATTTTTCCCTTGCCTCCTCCCCCCTCCTTTCTTTCCTCTTCCTCCTCTCCTCCTCCCTCCCTTCCCCTTC
>PVHX01027608.1:0-19167 GCA_004024805.1 Geosciurus inauris | reverse complement strand
AAAGATTGAAATAGAAACAGTTAAAATACATCAGAGAGAAAAACTTGAAAGAATCAGATAATTAGGAGGAAAAAAGCCTGAAACAGGATAATTTTAAAATAAACTTCTCAATACATTGATCATAAATCAAAATATAGTTGACATTAATCATCTAGCAAATCTAAACAAAATTAGAATCCTAATGCTGCTTTTGAGGAACTAAACTTATTCCTATGAATAAGTTTGCAAAATTTAAGTACCAGGACACATTGATTTAAATGTCTGTCCCCTCCCAAATTCATGTTGAAATTAATTGCAAATGAAAGTCTAAAAGTGGGACCTTCAAGAGGTGATTAGGCCATGAGAATTCTACCGGCATTAATCAATGAACACTGTCATGGGAGTGGGTTCTCCTAAAACAAGTGCACTCCCCTTTTCTCTCTCTGGTCCTCTTGCCTTCTGACATGCAATGATTCAGCAAGAAAGCTCTCATCAGATATGGGTGCGATACTGGACTTCTGGCCTTCCTGGCCTCCAGAACTATAAAAAAATAAATTACCTAGTCTCTGGCATTATAAATACTGAAAACAGTAAAAATTACTGTCTCATATATATTTTAATGTATAACTTGCGATTTAAATACATGTATTACAAAGAAAACACATTTATTACTCTCATTGCAATGGACAATCATTGCTAATTTGCTAAAATTCTTTAGCAATACCCAGTCCATTTTATAAAGCAAAACTAATCGTCTATTTCCTTCCCAGAGTATGCAAAACATTATAGTGCATATTAATTCACTAAAACAAAATTTAAACCATAACTTTTCCAGTGTGTTGACATTACACATAAAAGAAATAGAAAGGGAAATTTTCCTAAAATACAATAAAATGCAAAACAAGAAATGGGCTATAAACTAATGGAAAATGTTCTGCCACCCCTTTCCATGGTCTTATAGACAAGTTAAAAGCCTTGTGTATTCTTAGTAATGAATAAACTTTGTAGTTTATTCCAATATAAGAAAAATGTATACTTTCATAAAAGTATGAATGGAACAATTAATACTTTCACAACAAAAGTATGTGAATGGAACAATTCAAGATGAAATTAAACTTTTAAAATATTTTGGCTTAAAATTTTATCATTTCTATTACTCTTTTTAGAGTTTTATTTTTGACACATAATTGTACATATTTAGGGAACACAGTGATTTACTGATACATGGACACCCTGTGCAATGATCAAATAAGTATATTTAGCGTATGTATTGACTCAAGCACTTATCATTTCTTTGTGTAAGAATTCTTCAAATCCTTTCTTCTAGTTATTTTGAAATGCACAATATCATTAACTATAGTCACCCTATAGTGCAGTAGAACAACAGAACTTATTCCTCCTATCTAATTATAATTTTATACTCTTTTACCAATCTCTTCTCAACTCCTTTTCTGTCTCATCTTCCCTCGCTAGCTTCTGATAACCACTATTTTACTCTACTTCTATGAGCTCAGCCTCTTTAACTTCTTCATTAAAGTGTTAATAAGATAAATATATTTGAAAATTAAATGTATATATCAGGAAAATGCTTTCTACAGAAAATTCTATTTTCTTATTGTGCTCCTTTGTGTGCCTTCACAGTACCTTTTCTCAAGAGCTATACCAATTCTTCAAAATGGTAATACAAAAATGTGAAAGGGGATAAAATGATTTTCTTAATCAGTAAATGTGCCTTAAAAATAAATGTTCCTGTCACATTAAGGTTACTAACCAATTCATGTTGAATTAACAGTGACACATTGATCCTATTATTCACCTGAAGAGCGAGTAAAAAATTTTAAAGGAGAATTAAGATAATCCAACATAAGAAACAAAAATCTCCCACATGGGTCCATTATAATTATATAATAAAATATTTATCAAGGGTCAGCTATATGCATGTTTTACAGATGAAAAACAGCTTAAGAGAAACTCTGTATGTTTAAGAATTTGACTAATAAGGGATATAAGAAATAGTAAAAATTATTCTACTAAAAGAAAGTTTATGATACCTAAATGGATTAACAATATATGCATAAATGTATAAAGGAAAGGAGATAAATGTAAAAAAAAAGACATGAACCTCAGAGAAATGGCAGCATAGATGGGATTTGAAAGGTAGGTATAATTTGATACAAATACAGAACATTCCAGGAATGGAAGCAGAAAAATAAAGCATATCTTTAGGGAACAATGAATAGTACAAAAATCTATCACTGAGTTTATCTGCAAAGTAGCAGAGTATCAGATTGAAAAGAAAAAATTATAATGGGCAGGAAATGAGGAGCCATTTAGGACTTCCAACTTAAGTGGTAACTGAACTGCTCATGTATCAATATTATTACTGCAATCAAGGTAAGCTTTAGGAATATTCATGCGATGGCCTAAAATATTCATGTACATAGCCTAGTGCCTGACATATTCAGTAATCAATATATGGCTTTTGTTGTCATTATCAGTGCAAACTTCATCACTGAAAAGTATACGTCAATAAACCACATACAAGAGGAGAAAGCCTAAAGAGCAAAATGGTAAAGGAAATAATGACAGATCACATTGACATATGAAAACATTACATAAGAAAGTAGATCAACTTTACATACTTTAATGAAATAGAAACATTAGTATAGAGCAATTTTTTAGCCTAAGGTATACTGTTTTAGAAGATTAAAAAGCAGTAATGATTGTGGGGAGGGAAGGGCGGTAGAATGAGACAGACACTATTACCCTACATACATGTATGATTACATTAGTGGTGTGACTTTATACCATGTACAGCCAGAGCAATGAGAAGCTGTGCTCCATTTGTGTACAATGTGTTAAAATGCATTCTGTCATGTATAACTAATTAGAACAAATTTAAAAATTTAAAAAAATTATACTTTAAAGACTCTTATACTAGAGAGGTATAGATACAGTTAATACATAACAAGTTAGTAATAATTATCATAGTTACATTGATGTTTTATATTAACTAAGTTTAGCTTTTAAAGAAAAATTTGAAATCTAAAATGTAATGTGATACTTTAAAATAACAGTTATTGTTTGACCAAAATTATATAAATCCTAATTCACTTAAAACTAGTTTTTCTAAATAATAAAACTCAAGAGTAAAAAGCTTTTAAAAAACAAAGCAAAATGAAAAATTTATGAGATTTCCTAAATTTATACATTTAAAAATATCATTAACACAATAGTGACCAAATCTTTGCATTGGTCCTTTTTTTTACATGATAGCAATATATCAGTGCCCAGTATAGACAAAATCTGTGCTATCAGGAGCTTATGTATAATGTTGAAATCATGATGAAAGACAACAAAAATAACACAAATATGTGAATTACAGCATGCTATAAGGTTATCCGTGCCATTAAGAAAAAATAAAACAGGAAAAAGAGAGAGCAAATACAAGACATAGGAAGAAAGAAAAAAAAAGGCTTTTCAAACAGGGTGGTGGCGAATGGTATCACTGAAAAGATTGAATTTGTGGTGAAGAACTAGAGGTAAGGAAATGATTCGCTGCTCTATAATTATCCAATTTTCTTTGTAATAATTTGATTTTGAATGTTGAAGGCATTCTAAAATTATTCTTTTCTCTATATAATGACATTTCAAAAACATCAACAATAAAAAAGCCATGTGTGATTTACTTATGGCAGGTAATTATCCAATAAGTGTAACATTGACTCTGTACATTTACCATATATCTATAGGAGAAATCTGAAAAAGTTCACAAAAGCATAAAATATAATTGCTTATTATATAGTATAAATGACTGCTATTCTGATAATATGCACTTAGTTCCTAAAACCTGATTAAGACATTAAGGAGCTTCAGCATGAATACCTACAGAAACATTTGTGTATGAAATGAAGTAATGCAAGCACTCATTTCAAAAAAAAAATAATTCAGCAGAAAGTAAAAAGAATAGAGTAGAATAGATGAAACCAAGTTTTTTTGATAATTTTTTAAATTACAGAAAAATGTGTATTTTCAAACTATTTTGAGTCTTCATCATCCTAATACTAAGGTTCATGGAAAGTACGTGGCTGTGCTGATCTATCACAGCATTTCCTAACCATCAAAAGAAAAGGGAAGGCAATAAACATGTCAAGTGAATCCAAGAGCAGTGACTAATGTGAACTCTGTAATTAATTTAACAGCATATCAATTCCACTTTTAATTTTCTGGCAAAGGATTCTTAACATTCTAACATCATGACAACTAGTAATATTAATGATCGTTTAATTAACCTCTTCTGAAGTAAGTTAAATTTACCACTGATGGTACACTGACTACAAGCTGTTTGTATTTTCTTTTGTGGCATTACATGCTATCACCATAGAGTTTATGCATATATATTGATGTGATAGATATGCTGATTTTAAAAATCAACATGAAAGCAGTCCTCACCCTAAAAAAATTCATACAGTATGTGAGTGTGTAGGCATATATGCACATGCATGTGTGAACATGTGATAACGGTGGTAAGAGGAAACAATATATATATTTATGACTAGAATCCTCTTACAAAATGCTAAACCTAATTTCTGATTCCTATCATTAAGCAGGAATTAAGCTCAGAATACTGATAGTTAGAAAACATACTTACCACTTGTCCATTGTGTGGGTTCTTATGGGCATATGGAGGTCCACGGATATGATTCCACATCTGGCCAGATGTCATAGCAAAGACTATACACTGAAAAACAGATTACACTGTTTTAATACATAAATCTGAGTATACTAAAATGATGTATTGAAAAACAATAATGGTCATCATTAAAAATATCAAACATTAGCACCCTTTTTAAAAGTTTTCAAATTTAC
Source organism: Geosciurus inauris (assembly GCA_004024805.1). NCBI lineage: Eukaryota > Metazoa > Chordata > Mammalia > Rodentia > Sciuridae > Geosciurus > Geosciurus inauris. The sequence goes on along the minus strand of PVHX01027608.1, from coordinate 14,319 downwards.
TAATAACCATGTAACCATGGGACTTTGGTTAAATTACTTCTTTTCCTGTCAGTTTTCATGTCTATAAAACTGGGATGCCAACTCTGCTAAAGAGATACGCTAATGGTTAAGTTGTATAGCATATGTAAAGTATCTGACATGGTGAGAGACAATCTGATAAGTGCCAATCTAAGCCAGTCAAAAGCACAAATGAGGTTCTTGATGTTTCAGTGAGAGTTGAAAGGGCATGATAATGATCTAGATCTTCTAAACCTCATTCCTGTATTAGTTTATATCATCAAAAGCCTATATTCCTAGGTTATAGTACTTATATCCCTATAAGTATTTAAATGCTTTAAGCACACTGTATAACTATAACTTCAGAAGATGTTCAAAGATGGAAGAAATCACAAAAAAAATACAGTCAGGAATAACTGAGAGATCACTTTTATGCCTGCTGGCTCTATGAGGAAAAAAAAAAAAAGTATATTTGGAAAACTAATCTCAAAGATCCAAGGCATTAACAAAGAGGGTGGGGTAAAGAATGTATAGTCAGAAGTCACAGATCATTCACTAGAACATATGTGTAAAAGTGATTTGTTTAAACCATATAAAATTTTTAAATTCACAAACTTGAACACTTTTGCTCTTCAGTGGGATAAAGACAAGTCTTCACTTTGTCTTATGTAATTTCCTTCAACTATGAATGTAAGTAGCAGATCACAATAGTTTTATTAGGACTTATAGTTTTGCCAATGAGAGAAATATATTCATATGATAAGAGTCCCAAATTATAAGTTATAGCTAATATATCAAAATATTGTCTATACTCATAATTACTTCAAATTATGGTAGTTATTAGATCCACATTGGGTCTCGTGATTTAATGTATTAATAAGGAAACAAATATCACCAATTTTTCCAGTACTTGAGATGCTTAAATTCTCTAAAAGGATTGAAATGTTAAAATTAAATTAAATGCTATTGTGGTATGCTCCTTAATATTCATTTTAATATATGATTTATTCAAGATTCCAAGAACCAGTTTAATAAAAGCAGGCTTAAACACGGAATACTCTGCTGAGTCATTTGAAGTATTGACAGATGTATTTACAGTATTTATAATTACCCACATAACTGTGGCACTATTCTCATAAGAGAATACTGAATAAACATAAACTTCTGCAATGCAAAATAGCCTTCATTTAAATAATCTTTAAACAAAAATGATGGTTTCTGTTTTGATTTAACAAATGAAATATCACCATTTCATTACATTCATTAATCTGGAAATTTTAATTTCTGCAATTAATTTTACTACAATTTCATTTTTTTATTTGACTAAAATATTCATATAATAAAGGGTATGACCCATAAGGGTAAACAGATAAATGGATTTTCACAAAGTGAACACACTTTTGTAATCAGCTGAATTCAAGAAATGAAACACTGTCAGAAAGACAGGAGCCCTCTTGTCTCTCTTCCTAAACATTACTAACATTTTCTTTTGAAAATGTTACAATACAGTATGCTTACTCACCTTTAGTGTATACAATGAAACATTTCTCAGAAGGCTAAATTAACTTTATCTTCCAAAAGGAGTTTTGGTGGGTAAAAATCTTCACAAACAATTCACATTTAATGTGTGACTGAGTGTTATTTTAGCCATTGAGGCACATATGGTAGGGTCATACTGCTGTTTTATTTTGTGCTTTCGTGCTGATTAATGAAGTTGAATATCTTTTCAAACATTTATTGAAATTTGGACAGTTTTATAAACTTCCCATCAAAATACCTCAATATTTGGTTACCTGCCTATTTGTTATTGTTTTGTTAAAGTTATTTATATTTATTTCTGGACGCACATCTTTGTTCAATATATACAAGGCAAATAATCTTTATCAAAACTGTGACTTTTTCACTTTCTCAATAATTTATTTTAGCTAAAAGCTCTTATTTTGGGGGCGGGGATGAAACCTATGGTTCATGCTTGCTTGACAAGCACTCTATAACATCAACCCAAAAGTTCTTAATTATAATGAAGTCCCATTTATCAATTATTTCTTCTATTATGGTAGCTACTTCTTTTACTTTCTAAGATCCTTGCCTGTCATGAAGATAGGTACCTATGCTTTCTTCCAAAAATGTTACTGCTTATATTTAACATTTAGATTCATAATGTAGTTTGAATTCATTTCTTGTATATGAAGGGAGACAGGAATTGAAATTCACTTTCTTTCCCATATTGGATATCCAGTTGGTATAGTGATACTTATTAAAATCACTGTACGGAAAAGCCACTTTTGTCAAAAATCAAGTGACTGTATAAACATGATCCTGTGTATGGCCTATCAACTCTGCTTTAAATGTTTTTTTTGTGGAATGAATACTACAAAATCATAATTATTGAAGACCATAATAAATGTTGATTATCTGTAAGTATAAACTATCCAGCATTGCCCCTCCTTTTGATATGATCTTAATTTATTCTATTCTTTATCTTTGGCACTTCATTAAAAATTTAGAATATCTGCCCATTTTCACAAAAGAAATTTGCAGAGATTTTCTCAAGATAAAAATGGATATCTTTAAAATATTCAGTCCTCTAATCTAAGAACATGTTATACCCACTTTCAGTATAAATCTTTTAAAGAATTTCTTTCAATAACATTTGGTAGTTTTCAATGTACAGGTTTTGAATACTTTTTATTAGATTGATACATAAGTGTTTTAATATTATGGCAAAATTCAGTTAAGTAGATCAAATTTTGACTTGAGAAAAGCCATTTTTGTATCTCCTACCCCCCAGAATATGACCTCAAAAGATATTTGTTATTTTTTTTTTTGTAAGGTAAGTGCTTAGATGATATTTGCACAAACGAAGTTTATTTTAGAAGTTACAGAGGTAAAAATAAATGCAATTATTTATTTAATGCCTGTTTTTCTCAGGAGACTACAAGTTTCATAAGGTCATTGGTCACGTCTGTCTAATTCACTATTATCTGTTGAAGAAACAAACAATGTAGATGTTAGATATGATATATAGATATTAAATCTAATACAGGTCTATTTAAATTTCTTTCACAGGTATTCTGGCTTACCCAGAATGTAATTTTGTTTTTTTCCTTTCCTTTCCTTCTTTCTTCCCTTCCCTTCCCTTTTGCCTTTTCCCTTGCCTTGCCTTCCCTTTTGCCTTTTCCCTTGCCTTCCCTTCCTTCCCTTTTCCCTTCCCTTCCCTTCCCTCTTCCCTTCGCCTTTCCCCTTCCCCTTCCCTTCCTTCCGTCTAGGATGCTTTTACCATTGGTCTACATCCCCAGTTCTTTTTCAGAATTACATTTTTTTTCTTTTGAACAGAGTCTAAGTAGATGAGGGTCTCACTAATTTGCTGAGAATAACCTTGAACTTATGGTATTACTGCTGCAGCCTTCCAAATGTCTGGGAGTACAGGACTGTACCACCACAGTGTCATTTTGGTTTTTTTATAGATGATTATATGAAGGAGATTGAAAGTATTTATTTAACTATCTCAAGATATGGTGTTATGCACTGAATATTTGTGTCCCACTTCCCCATTGAAAGGAATTTCCCTGCCACGTTGTGCCTCAGCTGACATGAAACAGGCACATTCATTCCTGTTTCAGAAAGCAGAGAGCTGCATTTTCTTTGACCTGAGAGCTTATGGACCCCCAAGGTCTGAAAATCCTGTTTTAGAATATGGCACTGTAGAGAACTGAACATAAAGACCCTAATTCAATACCTTTAAGTCTAGGGCTTTTCCTTTGTGTTAATAAGAAATTTGGATTTTTAAAAAATGATGGCCTCACATTTATAGTTTAGGTCCCTTTAAGGCAATGCAACTAGATGCAAGGATGAACTGATTATACTGCCCTAGAGAAACATCAGAGGGACTATTCCACAGCAGCCAGACCAATAGACTGGGTAGGTTGCAAGGCCTGTATTTCTCCATGGATGTTTGTATGGAGTTTTTAGATCTCTGGTCCTAAGTGTGGAGCTGCATAGGCACCTATAAGCTGACACATTATTACAAGAAATCCAAATGCCAGGATTGGTAATGGTTCTTTTATAACGCCAACAATATGAGAAACCTTCTTTTGTTTTATGGTTTTAATAATAAATAACCTAAAACTTTAAAAGAAAATACTATGGCAACAATTTCTTTTTAATTTCATTTTTTTGAAGGAATATACAAATACAGTTGGTTTATGTATATTGATTATATCAACCTTGCTACATTTACTTATTCAGTCTAATAATTTTTCCATGTCCACAACAAAATCTTCTGCTTAGAATGTGTATGTGTATTTTACTTCATATATCTCTCTGGGACCTAATACAATATTCCATACAAGCCATCTCATTCTTTATTTCTGGAGCTTCAAATTATCAATTATGATGTTTACTATATGTTCCTTCCTTTTCTTTTATTCCCATTGGGCAGTGAATCCATCAGATGCTTATATGTATACATCAAGATGGCCATGAGATTTTTTTCTCTATAGTTGTTAGTGTAGAGAATTATATTGATAATTTTTCACATATTAAACTATCCTTGTATTACTGAAATAAACATTTGATGTCATATTACTAATTTTATTTATCACTAATTCCTAGTACTTTGTTTAAAGTAATTACATCTAAATGCATGAGAAAGATCAACATATCATTTATGTTTTTAAATGTCCTCAACAGATTTTCAAACCTTCCAAAAGTAAGTTGAGAAGCATATCCTCTTTTTCCATTATTAAAAAAAAGCTTAAATAACATTGGTATTATTTTTAAATGTTTGGAAATATTAGTTTCTTTATGTGAAGGTGTTAGCAATGGATTCAATTACTTTAATTAATAGTACAGTAGGTAGACATTCTCTTTCTGCTTGTGTTAGCTTGGTTTGTTAAGGTTGCTCAACATATTTGATACTGTCAACTTCATTGGTGATGTGACCACTTAATCCAATGTGGTAACATACTAAATCATGATTAAGTTATGGCTTTGATAAAATTCAGTCTGTTTGACTGACTCCAGACTTTGAGGGTTTTCAAGTCAGATCCAGCAGGTATGCCCAAATTTAATTTTTGATTCACAAAATTACAAAATACTCTGCTTTTCAGAAGTTTCTCACTTAGGAATTTTAGCCATTACCCCTCAGCAAATTCCCAAATCTCAAGACATGTGAAGTTTTTGTCAACAATTCTATTTTTCTGCTCCTTCATAAAATCAAGCACTTAGGTGTTTAAAGTTTCATATAATTCTTCTTTTTAAACACTGGCTTCAGACTGAATGACTAAACAGAAATGTTAAAAACAACACAAGTAAAAATCCTACTCTGATTATTTGCTGCAGTCAATTCAAAGAACACTTTTAAAGGCTGTCCTTTTTAAAAAGTATTTTGGTTTCTAGATTTTCATTTTCCTCGAGAATTATAAAAATAGTTTCATCCTGGAAAACCAAGATTTTGGGCATATAGCATATGTATATGTATACTATATATACAATAGCATATAATAGCATACTATTATATGCTGTTGTACAGCATTTGTGTACATTGATGCACTTGTCTGATTTGTCTTCCTCACTATGGAAGTAAAGTCCCTGAGGGCAAGTCCCTAGGGCTCATAGTCTTTTTCACCTTGTTCTATTTTTATATCTCCATTTCATTGTTCACAGTTCTGAGTACACGGAGTAGGCTTTCAAAATCTAGCTGATTAGTCGTAAATAAATATGAATAAATAAAGGTAAATGCACTGAAACCCATAATCGCTATTTTAAAACTACTCAATATAAATAACATAAGCTAAAATTTCTAAGGGAAAAAATATGTACTAACCCAAGCCATAGCAAATAATGCTAAAAATACTAGTGAAAATAATAACCGTGTTTTAAAATTTCCTTAAATCTAAAGGTATTTATCCATTTAACTTTCACTTAAAGTATTTACTGATCATTTTCTGCATGCCATACACAATCTAAACATTAGGGAAACACACACAAAACTGACAAAAATCTCAACCTCAATGTAGCAAGAGAATAGTTAACTTCTAGTTATTTATATGTAAGTAAGTATTGAATCAATGTTGAACTGAACATAACATCATGTGGTATCTTTCTCACATGTAGGTTTCCACAGCCATGAATTAAGAACACCAGTAGCCTGAAGGGTTTTCCTCTATGCCTCTATTTTCCTTATTTTTCAAAATGAGCTCCTCACTTCCTACATTCTCCAGAAGGTCAATGTGCTTTATGCCCACTTTGACTACAATAACTGTGCTTTTAACTATCCTATACAATAGAATTTGAGGATAGATTTAATTTGGGGAAAATGTTTCTTATTGTATCTCAAAAAACAGAAAAAAAATCATAACATGCTTTTACCATTTGGGGGTTTATATGTTTCAGATTTCTACTATGAAGCTGATATAATCTTGAAAATCAAAAGCTTTTGTTTTCTTGGCTAAGCACAAAATTTAAAATATATCATGAGTTAATTTGATGGTATCTTAATCAAATATTTGCTCAATAAGCTGTTCATAAATGTGAAAAATTAAATGCAGTTGGCCTTACATATCTGTATTCTACATCTGCAAATTCAACCAACCACAGATCAAAAATATTTCAAAATAAAGAAATTTTGACTGTACTGAACACACACAGCATTTTTTCCTTGTCACTATTCTTAAAGAGTGTAATATTACAACTAGTTACACTGTACTTGGTATTTGATAATTTTAACATATACAAGGGCATGTGTGGTTATATACAAAAAATATGCCATTTTATATAAGGGACTCAAGCATTTACAGATTTTGATACTCATGTGTAGACTGCAAACCAACTCCCTAAAGATATCAAAGAACATAATTACAAAGAACAGATTTAATATTCTATAAAGACTTTATGCAATTCTTTTATATTCCTATTTAAAATATAATATTATTAAATTTTGAGTAATTTAATGATATTTCTTTACTTAACTTAATAGTGGTATAAATGACCAGAGTAACAGGAGAAAAGCTTATCAGGGAATTCATATACTACTCAATTTCTACTATTCACAAGTGAATTCTTTGTACTAAGTTTTTTAAAACTTGGTTAGCATATTGAATTTTATAGAAATGTTATTACTTCATCTGTACTCAGTCTGTAGACTGCATTTGTAAGAAAAAAGGTAAAGCCAGGTGCGGTGGTGCACGCCTGTAATCCCAACACTTTGGGAGGCTGAGACAGGAGAATCACGAGTTCAAAGCCAGCCTCAGCAATGGTGAGGCACTAAGCAACTACACAGAACACAAAATAGGGCTGGGGATGTAGCTCAGTGGTTGAGTACCCCTGAGTTCAATCGTGTTACCCGCCCCAACAAAAAAAAAAGAAAAAGGAAAAAGGTGGGAAATATATTATGGTTCTTTCAGGTACCAACAATAGCTTCTTCAGATAAAGTATCTAATTTGATAGAAAGGAGTTACACATTGAGGATAACCATTCAATAATTATTATTTATAATCACCACTGAGTTAAGATTAACAATAGCATGGAGTATTGAGGATCTTCACAGTGAGGCTAAGCAATTGTCACTACTAGAAGCAAAAAATTCAGGCAATCACATTCAAATGCTAAAAAAAAATTCTACAAAGGTCTGTCTATAATATGGGTACTTTTAAATTTGTTATTGAGGTCATTGTTTCCTTCACTACAGAAAATTAATAACTAATTTATTAAGAAAAATATAAACTCATTTCATTGTATTATTGCCATAACTCTTTATACAAATATTCATTTGACTACATATAGAAATTGCCTATTTGCAAATAGACATTCCTATCTTCAAATGGTCAGAAGACACAGTTGCCTGATGGTCAAAATTATTTAGGGTCATGCAAAAACAACAGTGATCAATTAATCATTCACTCCCCACAGTGAACAAAACAAACCACAAAGATAGTAACCATAAACACTAAAAGTAATGCAATTCTTTTCAAATAAGTTTGGAAGAATAAAAGTCCTGTTCTACCCTATCTTAGGTCAGAGCCATCCTGTAGCTTTGAAAGAAATAAGAAATATAATTATTCTAATAGATCACAATGCATATATGCCAAAGAACATTCTATAAGTGTGAAAATTATGTTATGTATTCTATCTTCAGCTCTTAAGCTTTTCATAAAATTTAAGAAATAAAATTGACATAATTTCCTCTGGGGTGAAGAAACACTGGGGTATTTGAATCATCCTACTAATACAGATCATCTGAGTTAACAGGGAGAAAAACAGCTTTTATCCTACTGTGATTTACTATGATAGTAAGGTTGGGTTATTAGATCTTTTCAATTATGCTTTATTTTTCATGCTTTTAGTCGATTCTTAGGATGCCTTTGTGTTTGAAAATGAATGTTATTACTTACCGTACTAATATCTGGTTTGAAATGACAGATATCTATGAACAGCTTTAAGCTGCCATGAAGATCTGCATTATGGGCTCTACGAAAATAGCATTTTGAACACTATAAGTTCTATATGTAAGTGTATATATGAAATTATAAAATTATGTACAGCCGTAGTTCAATACTGAACCATTTTACATGGAACTTATCATAAAACAGGTAATACGTTCAATTAATGTCCATCACCTTCAAGTTTGAGGGTAACAGAAGGGAGAAGGGAGTGAAACCATAACCAAGCAATGATGCATATTCTGTCCAGGAACAATCATCAGCTTCTACAAATAGTACTGTACAAGCATTTCCATCCCCTCCAGCCTGCCCTAGGAAGCATAAAACCAGAAGGATCTATTCGTGAGCACCCTTCTATTATGTTTTTTAAAACTCAACACTCAGGAAGCCCTAATAGATGTATATTTTAATATATGTAAGTATCATTCCCTCATTGTCAGGAAGTTACAGGCTTTCTCTTTGTCCTATACTCTAAAGCAGTAACTTCCTATCCCCAATATACATTTCATTCTTATCCTATGAGTCATTCCTTCCCCAATATACATTTCATTCTTATTCTTCCTATGAATCATACAAAATAAAGTGAATACAACAATGAAAAAAAAAAAGTCTTAGAATATATTCTACCCTAAACTGAGGGCTCATTAACACTAAAAAACACTAGGAAGTACTTTTGCATAGGTTCACTAGTAAAAAGAATGCAACAGATGGTGGCTAAGATGGACACAGTGGTCAGTCTTGCCAAAACCGACGATTGAAAATGCGGTAATACTATCTTCCAGCCAGCTTTCAGGCATCATCCTACAGCTACCCTCACAGGAAATTTCACTTGTGCGTGTAAGAAGGGCCATCAGACAACAGCCATTGCCACAGCGTGACTTCTGCAGCGGCGGCGGTGAGCAGCTGCGGGTGGCTCGGAGCCCCAGCCCAGGGCTTGCAACAGGCGGGGGACAGCTTCTGCATGAGATACCTGGCTCCAGCGCCCACCCAAACACACAGGGCCCACAGCAGTGGCTCTCGTGGACCCACGGCCCCAGTCGCCAGCCACTGGGAAGCACAAATTCAGGGTAGGAGACACTCCAGAGACGCCAGCGGAGACAGCTCAGCCCAAGGGCGGCCTGGGCCCACCCCTGTTCCGCCTCAGAGTTCCTGAGGACCGGCAGGAGCTGCAGAGGGCCCAGATCTGCTCAAAGGAACCTCCACGGGTGTCCAGCCAACAGACCAGGACTGCTACCTCGAGCCTCTGGGGAGCCCAGACTCGGGGGGCAGTGGACAACAACTCGGTACAAACTTTGGCGGCAATGCAGCCTTGAATCAAAGTCTTCACCAGCGGCCCAATGTGTCACCCCATTGTGAAACCCACACCCAGGCCACCAGCAGAGAAAGTCCAGCAAGCAATGAACAATGCCACCTACTGGAGGTGAAAGGAACCATACCTGTTTATTCACATTGAGACTTTTTTTTATTGTTTTTTATTTTCTTCTATTCTTACTTTTTATTTTATCCTTTATCTTTTTCTCCTAATATTTCTATTGTTTAATCTTTTTATTTCTCTGCTCTTTTCTTTCTTTCTTATTCCTTCCCTCTTTTCTCTCACTCTTTTCCTACCCTCTAATCCCCAACAGTTGTGAAACCAAATATTTCTTATACAGTGGGATATAGTAGATTGGGATTTCTGAACTGAATACTAGAGTGGTACTAGATAGTCTTGTATCTCCCACTTGCATATGTTGTATTTTTCTTGCTATCATCTCTCCTCGCTGTACCCTTCTTTTCTCCTTCCTTACCGGTCTTCCCCAACTCTCTGTCGCTCTTTCTAGTAATAACCAACTTCTCTTGGATCCCTTTTTCATGCTTTCTAAGATCTAATAACCATATCCTCACTTCCTACCACCCCAATATTCTATCCTATACCCCACCCTCCATTGTCCCTAGCCCACCAATAGGAACTATAGACCCTTGTGCAAACTTATTGGTTACATAATAGATTGTAGAAGAACTCATAATTGGTGTATATCGTGACTAAACTGTAAACGTATTTGGGAGCTGTTAGGAGCTACTTGGTTTGAAACTATATATTCCTTGTATTGTGATCAACCAATATTGGTCTCCCCATTAAATGAGAAATATTGAAACCCTGCAGGGAAACTATACACATATAGGGTAAAAACTGTAACAACTTGGATCAACAGAGCTAGAAGGAAAGACACACAAACATCATGAAAAAACAAGGAAAGAAAGTGACTCAAACAAACCAAGATTCTTCAATATCAGAAGATATTGAGCAGAAGAAATGACAGAATCTACAAGACTTAATAGAACAATCAACGGTCTAGACTTAATGGATATATATAGAATATTCCATCCTTCAACAAGCAAATACATGTTTTTCTCAGCAGCACATGGATCCTTCTCCAAAATAGATCATATGCTATGCCACAAAGCAAGTCTTAGTAAATACAAAAAAACAGAGATACTACCCTGCATACTATCTGAGCATAATGGACTGAAACTAGAAATTAATGACAGCTTTAAAAAAAGAAGACACTATAACACCTAGAGACTCAATAATTTGCTATTGAACAATGTATGGGTAACCAAAGACATCAAGGAAGAGATTAAAATATTGTTGGTAGGGAGGCTGAGACAGGAGAATCGCGAGTTCAAAGCCAGCCTCAGCAATGGTGAGGTGCTAAGCTACTCAGTGAGATCCTGTCTCTACATAAAACACAAAATAGGGCTGGGGATGTGGCTCAGTGGTCGAGTGCCCCTGAGTTCAATACCCAGTACCAAAAAAGAAAAAAAAACAAAAACAAAATATTCTTGGAGGTAAATGAGAACTCTGATACAACATACCAAAATCTCTGGGACACTATGAAGACAATGCTAAGAGGAAAGTTCATTGCATTAAGCTCATATATTCAAAGAGCTAAAAATCAACAAATCAATGATTTGACACTACAACTCAAAAGCCCTAGAAAAAGAAGAACAAAGCAACATGAAAAGAAGTAGAATACAGAAAATGATTAGAATTAGAGCTGAAATCAATGAAATTGAAACTCAAGAAACAATTCAAAAAATTGATAAAACAAAAAGCTGGTTCTTTGAAAAAATAAACAAAATTGACAAACCCTTAGCCACCCTAACAAAAAGAAGGAGAGAGAAAACCCAAATTACCAAAATTTGTGATGAAAAAGGAAACATCATGACAGACCCTGCTGAAATACAGAGGATAATCAGAAACTATTTTGAAAACTTACATTCCAGTAAAATAGAAAACCCTGAAGATACTGACAAATTCCTAGACACATATGATCTACCCAAACTGAACCAGGAGGACATTCATGACTTAAACAGATACATTACATGCAAGGAAATAGAAGAGGCCATCAAGAGCCTTCCAACCAAGAAAAGCCCTGGACCAGATGGATTCTCAGCCGAGTTCTACAAGACCTACAAAGAAGAAATAACTCCAATACTCCTGAAATTATTCCACGAAATACAAAGAGAAGAAACCCTTCCAAACTCATTCTATGAGGCTAGTATCACCTTGATTCCAAAACCAAACAGAGACATGTCAAAAAAGGAACATTTTAGACCAATATCCTTGATGAATATAGATGCAAAATTCTCGATAAAATTTTGGAAAATCGCATAGAAAAGCATATAAAAAAATAGTGCACCATGATCAAGTGGGGTTCATTCCAGGGATGCAAGGTTGGTTCAACATATGGAAATCAATACACGTAATCCATCACATCAGTAGACTTAAAGATAAGAATCACATGATTCTATCAACTGACGCAGAGAAAGCATTCGACAAAATACAGCACCCCTTCATGTTCAAAACACTAGAGAAACTAGGGATAGTAGGAACATATCTCAACATTGTTAAAGCAATATATGTTAAGCCTAAGGCCAACATCATCCTAAATGGAGAAAAATGGGAAGCATTCCCTCTAAAAACGGGAACAAGACAGGGATGCCCTCTCTCACTACTCCTATTCAATACAGTCCTTGAAACTCTAGCCAGAAATATCAGACAGATGAAGGAAATTAAAGGGATACCAATAGGAAAAGAAGAACTCAAACTATCATTATTTGCAGACGACATGGATCCAAAAAGGATCCACCAGGATCCAAAAAGTTCCACCAGAAAACATCTAGAACTAATAAATGTATTCAACAATGTTGCAGGATATAAAATAAATGTCCATAAATCAAATGCATTTCTATACATCAGCAATGAGTCCTCTGAAAGAGAAATTAGAAAAACTACTCCATTCGCAATAGCCTCCAAAAAAATAAAATACTTGGGAATCAATCTAACAAGAGTGGTGAAAGACCTCTACAACAAAAATTACAAGACACTAAAGAAAGAAATTGAAGAAGATCTTACAAGATGGAAAGACCTTCCATGTTCCTGGATAGGCAGAATCAGTATTATTAAAATGGCCATACTACCCAAAGCGCTATACAGATTCAATGCAATCCCAATTAAAATCCCAGAGTCCTTTCTTACAAAAATAGAAAAAGCAATCATGAAATTCATTTGGAAAAATAAAAGATCCAGAATAGCCAAAGCTATCCTGAGCAAGAAGAGTGAAGCAGGAGACATCACAATACCAGACCTTAAACTCTACTACAAAGCAATAGTAACAAAAACGACATGGTACTGGCACCAAAATAGACACGTAGACCAATGGTACAGAATAGAAGACACAGAGAGTAAGGCACATAAATACAGCTATCTCATACTACACAAAAGTGCCAAAAGCATTCATTGGAGAAAGGATAGCCTTTTCAACAAATGGTGCTGGGAAAACTGGAAATCCATTTGCAAAAAAATGAAACTTAACCCCTATCTCTCACCATGCACAAAACTCAAGTCAAAGTGGGTCAAAGACCTAGGAATTAGACCAGAGACCCTGCGTCTAATTGAGGAGAAAGTAGGTCCAAATCTTCATCATGTGGGATTAGGCCCCGAATTCCTTAACAAGACTCCTATAGCACAAGAAATAAAAGCAAGAATCAATAAATGGGATGGACTTAAACTAAAAAGCTTCTTCTCGGCAAAAGAAACTATCAATGAGGTGAACAGGGAGCCTACATTCTGGGAGAAAATTTTTGCCACACATACATCAGATAAAGTATTGATCTCCAGAATATATAAAGAACTCAAAAAAACTTAACACCAAAAAAACAAACAACCCAATCAATAAATGGACTAAGGAGCTGAATAAAGACCTCTCAGAAGAAGATATCCAATCAATAAATATATATATGAAGAAATGTTCATCATCTCTAGCCATTAGAGAAATGCAAATCAAAACTATGCTCAGATTTCATCTCACACCAGTCAGAATGGCAGCTATCCAAAATACCAGCAACAATAAGTGCTGGCGAGGATGTGGTGAAAAAGGTACACTCAAACATTGCTGGTGGGACTGCAAATTGGTGCAACCAATCTGGAAAGCAGTTTGGAGATTTCTTAAAAAACTTGGAATGGAGCCACCATTCGATCCAGCTATCCCACTCCTTGGCCTATACCCTAAAGATTTAAAAACAGCACACTACAGTAAAGCAGTCACTTCAATGTTTATAGCAGCACAATTCACAATTGCAAAACTATGAAAGCAACCCAGATGCCCTTCAATAGATGAATGGATAAAGAAACTGTGGTACATCTACACAATGGAATATTATTCAGCAATAAAAGAGAATAAAATTATGGCATTTGCAGGCAAATGGATGGAATTGGAGAATATTATGCTAAGTGAAGTAAGCCAATCCCAAAAAAGTAAATGTCGAATGTTCTCTCTGATTAGTAGATGATGATACTTAAGGGGGGTGGGAATGGGGAACATAGGAGAAATGGAGG
>PVHX01027607.1:0-12416 GCA_004024805.1 Geosciurus inauris | reverse complement strand
CACAGCCGATTCCACGTGCTTGTCCTGTATCTGTATTGGTACCTCTAGTTCATTCCTTCTTGTGGTGTATTTGTTAACTTCTCTCTTCTAGAAAGCACCTTTCACAGGCCTGGGTCTGTTGCTCAGTGGTAGAGCACTTGCCTTGAATGTGAGAGGCCTGGGTTCAATCCTCAGCACAAGATGGAATGTGGGGAAGATACTTCTAGCTTTTTTTTTTATTGTGGCATATTTGTTAGCTTCTTTCCTCTAGAAAGTAAGCATCAAAGAACTGGGTCTGAAGGTGGGTCTTCTCCCACCTTCTCTTCTCCCACGTTCTCTTCTTCCTGTGGTCCCTGCCCCACTCAGAGCTGGGCTTGAGCAATTATGATTTAAAGTAAAGGAGTGAATTAGCTCAGCTGTTAAAACTCGAGCTTATGACTTTAAATTTCCTGCCTAGGGGATACTGTCCTGTGCTCAAAGGCAGACTACTAACAGACTGCCCAGGACTTACTGACACAGCCTCTTCCCCACCTTCCCCTTCCCCACCTTCTTTCTTGTAGTATATTTGTTAACTTCTCTCCTCTAGAAAGCAACCATCACAGGACTGGGACTGTGGCTTGGTAGTAGAGTGCTCCCCTGGAACAGGAGAAACCCCAGTTCGATCCTTGGCTTCAGAGGTAAGTAGTGATCCTCAGAACGAGAAGGAAGGTAAGTGGTGATTCTCAGTTGCACAAGGGAAGTTGGGGGAAGGTGGGAGAAAAGAGCTGATTTTCCCACTCAAAATGAATTAAATAAAAAATTTCTTAGGGTTCAAGGTTTAGGGAGATTTGAAGGTGTTATTTTAAAGTAGTGAGATTTTCCTGTGATCATCAGTATTTAATATTTCCTAATATTGCTGAATTTTATGGGTGCTATAGTTCCCAAGAAGAGGTCCCACATGGGATGGGGAAGATGACAGAAACCTATAGAATGTGTGGTGATTCCAAAGGTGGAGACCTGTTCCTTGCCTACCAGGACAAACCTAAGGAAATGTCCAGCCCCCCAAGAAGTCCCAGGAGACAGAGGTGTGGAAGTGGCCAATTGTGAACAGGGACTAAGGATTAGGCGGAAAGCCCAGTGCTAAGCCTCAATGATAAAATCAAATAAGGTGCTCTACTTGTCCTTGCTGCAGAGTCTGAGGATCCCATTAGGATCTAATTAAGATCCTATTCTTGTGGTTGTGTGTGATGTGGAGTTTCACAGGTTGTGTATTTATATATGAAATGAACATGAGAAAGCGATGTCCAATTCATTCTATGATCTTTCCTATTTCCATCCCCCCTTGTTTCCCTTTATACCCATTTGTCTAATCTAGAACATTTCTATTCTTCCCTCTCCTACCCCTTATAGTATATTAGCATTCACATCACAGAGAACATTTGGCCTTTGGTTTTTGAAATTGGCTTATTTCACTTTGCATAATAGTCTTCAGTTCCATCCATTTACCAATAAATGTCATAATTTCAGTTTTTCTTTAAGGCTTAGTAATATTCCATTATGTATACATACCACCTTTTCTGTATCCATTCACCTGTTGAAAGACACATAGGTTGGTTCCATAGTTTAGCTATTATGAATAAACATTGATGTGGCTGCATAATTGTAGTATGCTGACTTTACATCCTATGGGTATAAACCTAGGAGTGGGATAACTGGGTCAAATAGTACTTCCATTCCAAGTTTTCTGAGGAATCTCCATACATCTTTCCAGAGTGGTTGCACCAATTTTCAGTCCTGATTTGCACCAATTTGCACTCATACTAGCAATGTACGAGTGTACCTTTTTCCCCACATCCTTACCAACATTTATTGTTACTTGTATTCTTGATAATTGCCATTTTGACTAGAGTGAGATGAAATCTCACATGATAGAGAGTTGGGCCTATATTTTCTTCTATGAGGTACAGGGTCTCTGGTCTAACGCCTATGTACTTAACCCACTTTGAGTTGACTTTTGTGTAGAGTAAAAGACAGGGTTTAACTCTCATTCTATTACATATAGATTTTCACTTTTCCCAGTACAAATTGTTGAAGAGGCTCTCTTTTCTCCAATGTATGTTTATGGTCCTTTTTTCTAGTATGAGATAACTGTATTTATGTGGGTTTGTCTCTATGCCTTCTATTGTGTTCCATTGGTCTTCATGTCTGTGTTGATGC
Organism: Geosciurus inauris; assembly: GCA_004024805.1. Classification (NCBI taxonomy): domain Eukaryota; kingdom Metazoa; phylum Chordata; class Mammalia; order Rodentia; family Sciuridae; genus Geosciurus; species Geosciurus inauris. The sequence goes on along the minus strand of PVHX01027607.1, from coordinate 10,241 downwards.
TAACATTATGCTATTTTTGTTACTATATCTCTGTCGCATAATTTAAGGTTTGATATTGTGATGCCTCCTGCTTTACTTTTCTTCCTAAGGATTGCTTTTGCTATTCTGGGTCTCTTCTTTTTCCAAATGAATTTCATGGCTGCTTTTTTATTTCTATGAAGAACATCATTGGAATTTTAATGGTAATTTCATTAAATTTGTATAGTGCTTTTGGTAGTATGGCCACTTTAACAATATTAATTCTGCCTATCCAACAGCATAGGAGATCTTTCCATCTTCTAAGGTCTTCTTCAATTTCTTTCTTTAGTGTTCTATAGTTTTCATTGTAGAGGTCTTTCATCTATTTTGTTAGATTGATTACTAACTATTTTGGAGAGGGGTGCTATTGTGAATGGGATAGTTTTCCTAATTTTTCTTTTCGCCGATTCATCACTGATGTATAGGAATGCAAATGATTTATGCATGTTAATTTTATATTCTTCCATTTTGTTGAATTAATTTATGAGTTCTAGAAGCTTTTGGGTAGGTATTTTTAGGTCTACTAAACAGAATTATCTTGTTGGCAAATAGGTATAGTTTGAGCTATTCTTTTCTGATATGTATCCCTTTAATTGCTTTCTTTTGACTAATTGCTCTGGCTAGGGTTTTCAGGACAATGTTGAATAGAAATAGTGAAAGAAGGTATCCCTGTCTTGTTCCAGTTTTTAGAGGGAATGCTTTCAATTTTTCACCATTTAGAATGATGTTTTTCTTGGGTTTATCATATGTAGCTTTTATAATGTTGAGGTATTTGCTACTATCCCTAATTTTTCTAGTGTTTAGAACATGAATGGATGCTGAATTTTATCAAATGCTTTTTTCTACATCTTTGAGATGATCATATGATTCTTGTCTTTAAGTCTATCGATGTAATGAATTTTGTTTATTGATTTCCATGTGTTGAACCAACCTTGTATACCTGGGATGAACCCCACTTGATCATGATGTGCTATCTTTTTAATATGTTTTTGTATGTGATTTGCAGTATTTTATTAAGAATTTTTGCATCTATGTTCATCAGGAATATTGGCCTGAGGTTTCTTTCTTAGATGTGTCTTTGTCTGGTTTTGGTATCAGGGTGATACTAGCTTCATAGAATGAGTTTGGAAGCATTCCTTCCTTTTCTATGTCATGGAATAATTTGAGGAGTATTTGTGTTTGTTCTTCTTTGAAGGTCTGGTAGAACTCAGCTGAGAATCTGTCTGGTCCTGAGCTTTTCTTTGTTGGTAGGTTTCTGATGATGTCTTCTATTTCATTGCTTAAAACTGATCTGTTTAAATTTTCTATGTCCTTTTGATTAAATTTGGATAGGTCACATGTCTCCAGAAATTTGTTGATATCTACATGATTTTCTATTTTACTAGAATATAGATTTTCAAAATAGTTTCTGATTATCATCTGTGTTTCAATAGTCTCTGTGGTGATATTTCCTTTTTCATCATGAATTTTGGTAATGTGAGTTTTCCTCTCTCTCTCTCTTTTTTTTTTTTAGCTTCACTCAGGGTTTATCAATTTTATTTATTTATTCAAAGAACCAACTTTTGTATCATTAAACAGAATGTTTTGAAATTTTTGTTGTGTTCAGCTCTGGTTTTAATAATTTCCTATCTTCTCCTGCTTTTGGTATTGATTTGTTTTTCTTTTTCTAGGGCTTTGAGACATAATGTTCACTTATTTATTTGATGACTTTCTATTTTTTAATTAATGAGTTCAATGCAATAAACTCTCCTCTTAGAACCAGCTTCATAGTGTCCCAGAGATTTTGATATGTTCTATCATTGTTCTCATTTACCTCTAAGTATTTTTTTTATTTCCTCTCTGATTTCTTCAACTATCCTTTGGTCATTCCATAGTGTATGATTTAGTCTCCAGGTCTTAAAGTAGCTTCTATTTTTTATTTTATCATTTATTTCTAATTTCATTCATTATGATCTGATAGAATGCAAGCTATTATATCTAATTTTTTGTATTTACTAAGATTTGCTTTGTTACCTAAAGTGTGATCTATTTTAGACAAGGGCCCATGTGCTGCTGAGAAGAAAGTATATTGCTATTGATGGATTAAATATTCTATATATGTCTCTTAAGTCTAAATTGTTAACTGTATTCATTAGTTCTTTAGCTTCTTTTTTAGTTTTATTTGGAGGATCTATCCAGTGATGAGAGGCATGTTAAAGTCACCCAGTATCATTGTGTTGTGGTCTATTTGATTCTTGAAATTGAGAAGTGTTTGTTTGATGTATGTAGATGTTCCATTTGGGGGGAATAAATATTTAAATTGTTATGTCTTATTGGTGTATAATTCCCTTAAGCAGTATGAAAGGACCTTCTTAGTCCCTTTTGATTAGCTTCAGCTTGAAGTCCACTTTTCTGATATGAGTATAGAAACCCCTGCTTGTTTACAAGATCCATGTGAATGATATGTTTTATTCCCATCCTTTTACCTTCAATCTGTAGATGTCTTAGCCTATGAAGTGAGTCTCTTGGAAACAGTATATTGTTGGATCTTGTTTTTTAATCCAATCTTCTCTTCTATGTCTTTTTGTTGATGAGTTTAAGACAAAACAATAGAATTTTTAAATGATAAGATTTCTCATAATGAATGAACACCATGAGATGAAATTAGGCTCTTTCCAGAAATGACACTTGATAACTGTTAGAGGTACTGGCAGAGCACGGAGTTTTGCCAAGAAAGATTGAAGTTTTTTATGTTTATTTGTCTTTTCTGCTGTTTTTCTTTTATCTTATTCTTTTTTTTACTTTAATCTGTCAGAATCATTTATCATAACAAAATTTAATTGTTTTACATTTATAGACAGTTTAAATCGGTTCCTTCTTTTTAGATGAGATTCCTTTCTCTTACATTTATGCTATTCTCAATCTACTTTACAACCACATACTGTACATGTGTGTGTTTATACATATATACAAACATCTATATAAGTTATATACAATGTGCTTTACACCGCATCTTTAGTTATTTAATATATCCACAACCCCAAAATGTAAGCCAATTTTTTATTTGAAGAGTTGTCTACCATTTAGGAAAGTGGTCTTTGCAAACTATCACTATTGAGTTGTAGAATTAATATTAAACTGAAGATTATAGTAGCATTTCCTAACTTTACAGCACAATGACCATCTCACATGTGAGACAAGAATCTGATTAAACTTGGAAAAGTTTCCCTTTTAGAAGCAATGCACATTTCTATATTTACGTATCTGGTATTTTACAACTTGCATGAGAATTGCTTAAAATTCTATACCACATAGGCCCTTAACTTTAACAGTATTTGCCTCTTACCTAATGCCATCTGGTGTAGCTCAGTTTATTACATGTAGCATCATCTCCAAAGAATTCTCTGCATTATTTATAAATATTATAATATGGGTAATAATAAGTTATAAAATGCAAACACATCTGGAAGTCATTTAACAAAAATCAATAAGCCTTTTATAAATCAAACCATTATTCTATATTGGTCTGATCAGCTCATTAAACATTTCCATTGTTTTACTTCACCTTGCCTATCCAAACATGTCTCAAGAGTTGATCAAAAGAATCAGTGGCTTTATAAAACACTAATTAAGTTTTCCTCAACACTATTCCTTCTAATCCCCTCACATTGGTGAGTCTTCATTTGGGCAATAGAAATTTAACCACTTCAGCTACACTGGCAACAGAGGGAAAAGGATTATAACTATTTATATCTCAAGTCCTTGCACTACATAAACAAACAACTGTCCATTATCCAGGCATTTTATATAAGAGAAATTAACCATTAAAGATTATTTTGTCCAAGTTTCCTGAATCATGACCTTCAGTATCTTTTTTCTATACCAATTTCACTATTAGAAATTCCCATAAAAGAGGTTCTTTGCACATTTTTAAACCACCAAAACTGCACTCACACATATTTATAACCCCAATAGACTTGCCCTTGTGAAATTCTTATGGATTTCAGCAGGACACACCCACACCCCAGAGTTCAGTCAGCTTTTCTCTTCTACTCTAATGAGAGAAAACATTCTATTAATAAAGCAGGTGGCAACCATTAAAAATGTCTTATTAAATATGAAATAATGGGGGATTTTTCTGAGCCAAGGGACAATAATAGGCAATGTCCACAATGTGTTCTGTGCTAGCAAAGAAGCACTTTTATAGACTCTCTAGAGTTCAGCAGTTTGACATCTCACCAAGAGATGTAAAGAGCATGACAGTTCCTAAGAGCCTACTTTGTGCCAAGCACTGTATATGGCACACTGTGCACATAATTATTTACAGACAAGAAACTCAGGTTCTTGCAACTTAAATAAATTACCTACCAAAGGATAAATACTATTAAAGGGTCAACTTGATTCCTGAGCCCAGACCCCTCCCACTTCTCCACACTGTACATAATCCTAACTGGGTATATAAAACACAAAACAAGGCATTGTAAAGTCATTCACATCTCAGTCCAAGTCTACAGTGAGAATATGGCTCCTTCACTGTCTTTATAGTTAATACAGTTTTCTTCATAAGCCTCAGTCCTCTGGGCAGTAGGGTGGAAATAACTAATGTTAAATTTATTTTAAACCTTAGTACAGCCTGTAATTTGAGCTGTCTCTGCAGGTAATATCCAGTGGTCCCTCTATACCATGATCTCCCCTGAAAGGCAGAGGACTCAATGTTCAGAGGTTACCGCAAGGGTACCTCCTCTACTCTGGGAATTAGGTGCTCCAAATTTGCCTTTTAGTATATAGTAAAGTGGGAGAATATGGGATTTTTAAAAAACAAAGCAAAAAAAAAACAAAAACCTGTTATATTTTCAGACAACAGCCTGGATTACAAAATTATTATCTTGGAGCTAATTTTAGTTGAGGAATTACATTCTTTCCATAACCTTCTTTCCTTCCCCACCCCAAGTATAAGGATCCTAGAACAAGCAGAGCTAAGGTTATGTATACTTTTTTATTTCGGTACTGGCAATTGAACTCTGGGGCACTCGACCACTGAGCCCCAGCCCCAGCTCTATTTTGTATTTTATTTAGAGACAGGGTCTCACTGAGTTGCTTAGCACCTTGTTGTTGCTGAGGCTGGTTTTGAACCCACAATCCTCCTGTCTCAGCCTCCCAAGCTGCTGGGATTACAAACTTATGCCACTGCACCTGGCTAGGTTATGAATTTATAAAAACAAAAGAGAAAAGTTTTTTAATACATTTCAAACTATTTTTACCAATTTATACAAGCATGAGTGGATGCAGCTGGTATAATAAAACTCAAAATTTGTGAAATAATTTTCATTTGAAAATACAAGCTTTCCATTATGAACATATTGTATATACTCTGGAAATAAACAATGGATGATCAATTGTTACAGAATCTTCCAAGAAAATTTCCCCTTTTATTTTCTTTATGAATGTGTTTAACTATTAAATTAAGAAGGAATTTACAAAATAAAGCAATGTATATATAATTCCCCCTGCACAACACCCCTAAGGTAATTGGAGTAATGTTAACACTAATATGTGTTCTTTTACACTTGTGTCCACACTGACACAAACATAGAGACACATGGGTAAATGAATAGGGTTTTTTTACGTGATTGTATAAGCAATCTATACACATTGCTCTGCAATTTGCCCTTTTTATTTAATAATCATTGTCAAATCAGTGCAAAAGTCCCATACAAAGAGTAATGGGCACATGTCCGAATTCCACTTGACTCATTAATGAGCACACCAGAAGAATGAGAATGCGGATTCAATTGAGATATGAGAAAATTGGGGTGCTGCAAGAGTGCTAGATTAGATGTAGTGGTGGTCATTGTCCTCCGGGGAAACAGAATCATGACTTAGGATTATCTTCTACAGAGAAAAAGAAAAAGCTATTGCCTTCATTGCTTTATTTTGTGAATTCATTCTTCATTAATATTTAAAGATGTTCATAAAGAATATCAAACATCATGTACAACCAAAGTTGTACATGAAAAGTTGTGCTCCATTTGTGTAAACAATGAAATAAAATTAATTAAATTTTTTGAAAAAAAGAAAATCAAAGGAGGAAACCCTCTTAGAAGATTCTACAACAATTGATCATCCATTGTTTATTCCCAATAAGTTGACCTCTAACTTCACTGACTCATAAAATGCCTGGCCCTAAACATGTGTAAAAGTTGAGTCAAGCCAAGTTTCTTTACCAAGTTTCTTTACCTAGTTTCTTTCTCTGGGAGAAAGCTAGACAACTTTCAGTCTGGCTTGCTAGAAATGGTACAACAGGATGTTAAGATCATTTTGTACCTTATTTCCAAGTTTAGGATAATTTTCCTAAACATAGTAGATCATGGATATGCCTCTGGATTAGCAGATATGCCTCAAATTCATTGTTTCATTTTGTTTTGTTTTGTGGTGCTGGGGATTGAAACCAGGGCCTACGTGCATGCGAGGCAAGCACTCTACCAACTAAGCTCTATCCCCAGCCCATCAAATTCATTTTTAGTAAGTGTATAATCAATACATAATATATGTATTCTATGAGTAATACACCAATCCCTGGATTGATGGACATACCAGTTTTCTTCCCAATGTTTTGACTACTACAGATAATCCTACTTTAATATCTTTACAGATGGGCTTTGATACTGACATTTCTATCCTACAAGATTGAACTCTAAAAGCAGAACTATCTAATCAAAGAAAATAGATGCTCGGATTTAACATCAGCTCTTACAACACTTTTTGTAAGTGTTGACAATTTTAGACAGGGTCTTGTGTATACTTTTTGTTTTTTGGGTTGTTAGGTTTTTTTGGTTTTGTTTTGTTTTTTTTTTTTCCTACTTACACACTCAGTGGTGTGCTCCTGGGCCCTCACCAAAATACTTGCTGATTGGATGTCTGACGAGCCTAGTTCTGGTTTCCAGGGATTGGTTCCTAACTGAAAAAATAGACACTCTGCCAGCACAGTAGCAATCCCCTGCCTAAACAAACAGAAGTGATTTTCAATGCTTTCCTCCTATGATTTCTTCTGAATTTTATTTTCAAAAATATCCCTCGTGTGTCTCAGTCCAGCTAACTCCAGTAGGAGATGGGCGCCCTCCTTGAAGAAAACCAGCCTGGTGCTACAACCCTTGGGTTCCTGGATTACTCATCCCATCCGAAAGCAACCCAGAGGGATGCAGGCCAAACCCACGCCCTTCCCTCGAGACTTCTTTCTCAGTGGGCTTCCTGCTTTTCCTGTACAGTTTTCAGGAAAGACCCTCAGAATCTGAACAGAAGTTTCCAGTCATAAGGTACCTGATCAGTAGTGTTGAATGACTTTTGCAAGCTCACATCAGACTTTAAAGCATTAGCCTGTGACTGACAACAACTTCCTCAATATTTAGGAATATATTGGGGGTAGGGGGAAGTGTGCTTTATGCAGCTTACGGACTGCTTTGGCGGCCATAAATCGACAGTGGGCTGGTAAGTGAGTCATTCTCCCACGTGACCGCACGTAGTCATGGTCAATCCTACGTTTAAAGTGGCCATGACCAAAGTTAAGGCATGCTGTGGGGACTGGCTCAGCCCTGCTGAATGGAGGGACAGCAAAAGGACACCGCGGAAAATAAAGCAGATGAACACAGAGCCGGGTGACTAGGGGCCTCGACCGTCCAGCAGGGATCTGCATGGGCACGCAAGCCAGCTGTGATTGGCACTGCTCTCCTCTCTTACTTCCTCTACTAATCCTTTTCCCCTCCAAGCTCACAGAAATTGCTTCCTTTTCTTTCCAATCTGTTTGTGCAACTTTCAGAGTGGTGAACTCGTAATAGAACCCCAGTTTATGACCCTAGGCAGATGAATAACGGTGTCATGGGAGCCATCCTGGCCCCCGGGCCTTAGCACGTCTGCGCCCACAGGCAGGTCTTCAGCCACAGCCCTTTTCCTGTGGACTGTCACACGACGAAAGAGAATTCACTGACCTTGAAGGAGGCCTTACGCAGCAGTGGTGACTGTTGGTATGTGCTGCCTGGACCTCTCGTAAAGACCACTGGGAACATAGATTCCACACCGTTTCCCAGACTTCCCCAGTGGCATTGGGATCTGGTTTCCTGGGTGGTCACAGGCTCCTTACTGGTTTCTTTGCATTTCATTTTCTTTCCCTGTCCTTACTTTCCTGCTTGGGGTTGCCGGGATCACCTCCCAAATAGGCTGCTTGCTCTTAGCTCTTTGTTTCAGGAGCCGTTTCTGCGTGATCCCCAATCAAGACCCATGATAATAGTTATCATTTGTTAAGAATAATCCCCGCCAGAGACATTTTTCCAAGTGCTTTATACATAGTAAGCCACTTAAATGTCACGCAGTTGGAGAAGATAGATGTCACACAGTTAGATAATGTCTTCATCTTCATTTCACAGATAGGAAAACTGGAGCCCAGAGAGTTTGAATGCTGATGTTTTGGATCTGGCCAGAATAGCTCCAGAGCCTGGGCACCATGCTATGCTGTGCCCCCGACGGCCGCAAGCCAGGATTTGTGGAATAAATAGAAACTTGAAAGGAGTAAAATCAGAAATCACAATAATCAATGCATAAATGCTAAGGCTATGATGGAAGATGAGCGACAAGCCTGGGATACTTCCGCAAAAGATCATAGGAACTCATGCAGAGATCATAGGAATAAGAATGTACCTTAACCCTGGAAGATTAAAGATTCCTGCAAATGTTTTGCAACTCCTACTGAGAAGCGGAGGCTAACAGTTTCCTCCCAGTTAAATCGGACTGTCTGCAGTGAATTATTTGAGCAGTAGAATGCACGGGAGCAAGGTTCTGGCTTCCACGCCTGTGTCTAAGAAGTTTGCAGCTTCCGCACTTATCTTTTAGGGGACTCTCTTCCAGGGCCCTCCACCGCCCTGTGAGAGGTCTGTTCCAAGGCTGCGGTACAGAGGAGTCACAGGTGGGTGGCCCATTGAGGGTCTCAGCTGAGCGCAGCTCTCCAGTCCTGTGGAAGCTTTGAACCTCTGGGTCCCGCCAAAGCTATGATGTACTAATCTGTTCCAGAGGCAGGTAATTAAGGGATTCATTGTGCGTAGAGCATTTAGAAACAATTTCGACAAGTTGGGCTGTTTTATTTTATCACCATAGGTTGGCAAAATATAGCACCATATCAGAGATAAATTATTACTACCTAAAAAAGTGAAAAAAAAAATCTATTTTGGTCTAATTTCTAAACAATTGCTCTAATTGCTGGTATTTTGATAATCTGCATGTATGCTTCAAAGGAAGTATATTTATTTGTTACTTATCCTGTAATAAACATTACATGGACATGGAAGTTAATTGAGAGAACTCCAGGAAAACAGTCAACCCCCAGCAGGTTGGGACTCAGCCACACCTTCACCTCAAGGTCTTGGTGGACAGTTCTATTTTCAGCCCAGCCAGGACTCTATATTTACCACATATACTGCATTTCACTGGCAGACTCAAGCCAACATGGCAGTGTAGTGGTTGTAAAGACAAGAAAACAGACCTCAGGTTCTTCACTTCTGCCATTCTAACTGACAACTTGGAGTTTTCATTTATATTTAAAATTTAAAGCACTGAAACAAGGTGCACATTTTAAGGTATAATATTGATGATTGATAAGTGCAAATTCTAATTTGTACATGAAATATTGTGCTGAATTTGAATAATATTTCTAAAAAATTAAAATTTGTTCTATTTTATAATGTGTTTTAAATCTAAAGAAAATAAAATATCAGTGGCACAAGTTAGTAGTTCCCTAAATTGTATCTTTTGCAGAATTTTCAGCTTTCCTCAAATAACTTTCAGTTACTCAACCATTATTTACCTGAAATATTATTACATAGGACTGTAACAAAAGTACCAATTGTTAGGTCGGAGGCAGACACAGAAAACCAGACCCGGCACGCCGCGGCGCTGCATCAACACAACGCCAGGAGCCAGCCCACTCACTGTCGCGCGCGACAAACGTAACACACATGCGACAAACGTAACACACATGCGACGAGCGCAGCACGCATGCGTCAAGCACACCAAGATGGCGGCCCCCAATGATCTGTACGGAAGAAGAAGCGAACTTACAGCACGGCTCTCGGCTCATACCGGAAGGGATCTGACATCACCAGCTGCACCAAACCAATCTCAGAAGACACTGGACTCTAAGTCAACACCTCTTCCTGGCCCTAAGCCTGCCTTTTCCGGATGGGGAAAGGCTTTATAACCCT